>SJYC01140688.1:0-25810 GCA_006408675.1 Madoqua kirkii
TGTTCTACAGCAGAGGAGAATGCAAAGACCAAAGCATGCTTTCCACAAGCTCCCTAATTCTGGTATATAAATGTGCTCTGTCTAAATGGAATGACACAGACGTTCGTGCAGACGTTCGTGTGACTGCCTTTAGACGTGTAGCCTGCATACAGGCCATGGTGAGATCCCAATTTTAGGCAGGCCACTACCAAAGAATCAATAAAGGTCGATGGGCTAGGCACAGACCCCATTCACCAGCCATGTAACTTTGGCTGCTCTCTGGCTTGTGGGATCTTAGTTCCTTCACCAGGGGCTGAACAGCAGTGGGAGCCACAAGTGCTAGCTAACCTCCGCATCACCTGGGAATTCCCCATCTATGCCTCTTTTATCCTAGGGATCATCACAAGCCTACTGTGCTGATTAAAGGTGTTAAGAACACATTTAGAACAATGTGAACTGCCACGAGTGAACACTATCATTGTAATTAAAAACAGTAAAACACACACACACACACCAGCTACTGATCTGGTAAACTACTCATTCTAAAATGTTTAGCCCTTTATCTCAAACGTATTGCTTCAGTCTTATTTTTACTACACCACAGATCCAGGCTGTGTCATCCACTTTTCCTTACTGTTTTCTTAGTATGACACTGCTCACTCCTGCCCCTACATCTTAGACCTCTCGTACCTGGAACATTTGCCACTTCCGGCTCACCTTAGGTGCAGGTGTCTACATCAGTCTCTTGCGTGGTCTCCAACAGAAGACTCTCTTGGACCGCTTCAGGATCACCTGCCAAGGCCAGGAGGCTCATTAGTAGCCTGGGGCTACCCTGACGCCTGACTGTTCTCATTTCCTCAGGTGATCTAGTGAAGCATCCACATTTCTGCAAATCTTTGAGTTTCTGGACAAAGGCGTTAAGTTACGGTCATTTTCCTATTCTCCAATGCCTTTAATCTGGGCCAGAACTTAATAAATTTTTGGTTTGGTTTTGTTTGCCAACAGATGGTTTGAAAAGAAAGTTGTCCTTGTCGGAGGACTTCATAGGACTGGGGGCTGCAAGACTGTCAAGTGTGTATATGCAAGACAAACAAGGAGTGACTAAGAAACAATTCTATTGCTTCAGGAACACACCACTGCAGATTGCCACTGCCACAATGTAGCTCATGACTTGTCAAACTGTGGTGAAACTGCAATTACTCCCCAGGCAGCTGCTCCTCCATAAGCGATCTTCCTAACAATGACGTGTTCAGTTGGACAGTATTTCCTCTGCCAGGGCTGCCACAACAAAGTACTAAGACTGGGGGACCCAAACAAGCGAAATTCTTCTCACAGTTGTGGAGGCCAGAAGTCGGAGGTCCAGATGCCAGCAGACCTGTTTCTTCCGAGACACTTCTTGGCTTGCAGACACAGATCTTCTCCCTGGGTCTTCCCTCGACACCTGTCTGTGCAAATTTCCTTTTCTATAAGGAGACCAAGTCACACTGGATAAAGAAAGGTGTGCACTGAGGACCTCATTTTAATCACTCTTTTGAAGACCTTATCTCTAAATATACTCACATTCTGAGGTCCTGGGGTTAGAACTTCAAAACACAAACTTTGAAGGAACACAATTCTGCTCACAACAGTTATCTGTTATGTTCCTGAAGATATGTTTTCAAGTGTTTGGACTCTAAGATGCAGCTTGGTGATCAGGTAATATATGTTTACATACTTGATAAGAGGCTGATAGCTTTAGCAATGTTTATGTTCCTCAAGGCACAGTTAAAAGGGTGCTTGCTGTGAAGTGTGTATATAGGTCAGTAATTTCAGGACTTTGGTCTTGAAAACTCAATTCATGCCAGTTTTACTTGTCTTACTAAAATCCAGCACTTCTTGGGTCATAAACAGCCATACTTTAAGGACAGAAATCTATGCTGGTAAATCTAAAACCAAGGGATACCAGCCAGTGTTTACCATATGGTAAACACTATGCCAGCCCTTTGCATGGATTAACATCAAACAATGCTATCAAATGCGAACAATTATGAGAGTCTCCGCTTGCAGTTAAGTAAACAGAGGCATAGGGAGGTTACATAACTTGACCACGCTTCCAGACCATTATGCAGCAAAACCCAGATGAGAGAACAATCAGCCAGGCTCTGGTGCCCACCCTTATAATACCCTGCCTCTGCATGAGACCATTCACCCAACAGCAGCTGGATCCCAACAGCAGCCAGAGACAAGGCCACATGTGACGGGCAGAAAAGGCTCAGAATAAAATCTTGTCAAAGGGACAGCTACTTATTTCCTCATCTTGTGAGAAAGACTTAGAATGTGCCATTTATGTCTAAGAGGTTAAAAAAAAAAGACAATCATTAGCAAGAAATAACATCTTCATTCTCAAACTATTTTTCAGAAATCCTCTCCTGTTTTTGTTTGGTTTGCTATAACTATCTTGGGCTTCCCTGGTGGCCCAAACAGTAAAGAATCCACCTGCAATGGAGACTCAGGATCAACTCCTGGCTCCAGAAGATCCCCCAGAGGCGGGAATGGATACCAACTCCAGTATTCTTGCCTGAAGAGGTCCATGGACAGAGGAACCTGCAAGGCCTCCATCAATGGATGGTCACAAAGAGTCAGACACAACTCAGCAACTATTCAACTATCTTGGGAAGCATTCCAACCAGCATCTGGAGATGATGAAGTTTAACTCAGCAGGAGTCAGAGTTAAAGAGAGACAGGGCACTTGGAGCTCCAGCACCAGTGGCTTCCCGGGGACAGGAGGGGCTGCCACTAAGATGCCTTTCCCAGCTTGAGAAGCTGAACGTGGCATTGCCTCAGCCCCACCAGAGCTCCCTAATGGCGGCTCATGACCTCATGTTGACAGCCATCTCTAACCAACACCACCTCAACCACTCCCTCAGCTGCAGACCTGTACTTCTCCATGGAGGCAGCAACGAAGAGGCACTACTTTAGGAAGGAAGAGGGCAGGGATGAGAGCTGGAGACGCAGGAAGGACAATTTGTGTAAGCACTGTTTGATATAAGCATTCTAAAATTTAATTTCAAAGCAAGGTACTTAGGAAATACTTTCTCCAACTTCTGACCTTAGAAAAACTCAAGCTGGACCTCATTTTCCTGTAAAAGCTTCAATCCTCTCCTTCCACAAAATGAGATTACAAGAGGTATTGTATTTTTTAAAAAGTTTTTATTTTAATCCTTCCTAGAGGAATACAGATTTGAATGAAATACATTCATTCCATAAATAATACATTAGCAGCAAAACCTTCCCACCAGAGTCCTCTCCACTCCAGCCCAGAGGTTGTGCCTTAGAGCAGGAGAGCATGTCCCATCAACCGTCAAATTCAGGATGTGTTTGCTTCTTGCTGAAAGCAGGCTATACATGAGAAAAACCAGATGACAGACCAGATGGGTACGTGAATTAAGTTGGAACCCTGAAAGTACATCCATGTGGTGACCACTTGACCTTCTGTACTTTCCAAATCCTTTGGAATCCACAGTGTTTAACTGATGAGGTCCTTCACCACAGACACTGGGAGCACAACCTTGCAAATGCACCAACGTGTCTTCTCATTCTGAGTTGGCAACATTTTAATGGTGTCTTGATCCTTTTCAGAGAATAAGCCAGATAGAAAGGATCACTCCCTCCTTCTTTCCATGGGCCAACGTACCTCTCTGTCAGTTGGTCCACATGTCCTTGCTGTCAGGAGACAATGCAGCAGGCATTACTTGGCTTGTTAGACCTCCAGATACTTTGTCCGGGTGCCAGAGGCTTCACTGGTGACAGAGACGTGTCGAAACCTTCAAAGATCTCTAAGGAACAGCAATCAGGTCTCTCAGCCCAGCTTCCACCAGAGCACCTGACGGAAGCACTCTGGACGGTGGCCCAGGCACCTCTCCTTTCCTTCTCTCCATCAGGGCCTGCTGCCCGGCTGCTCCTTTCTCACCTACTCTCTAGGTGCCTGTGTAACTCTGGGAAGCAAGATCTGCCCTCAACTCCCCAGCAGCCAGGAGAGATGAAGGCAGGTGGTGCTTTAAATCTGTGAGCCCTGGTCAGAGTAACAAGCTTACACTGTTATGTTCCAATCCATTCTGGGATGAGTTTAAGTCACAAGTCTGCATAAAACATAACACCAGAACCACAATCAGGACGACTGTGACACAGGGACCAAGTCAATGGTCACTTACCAAATCAATGGGTTTGGGAGAAAAACAAAATAATGAATTTAAAATAAATCTGATTTGTTGGGCAGAGGGCAGCTCTGACTCAGATATAAATGTTATCACCCAGATTATCATGTAATAAAGAATAGATCTCAAAAGCTGACACCTGCCTCCCCATACACCACTTAAAAAGAGGACACGTGCTCTATTCTCAACCTTTTTAAAAGTGTTTTCATTAGGATACTCTTCTATAAGTGCTTTATCCATTCCTATTTAGTCTGTTTTGACTGCTGGCTGGAAGGAATCAAACTATTTTATATAAAAACCATTGTAGTGGATAACTGGTTATGTGTTTTTCCCTTTTGCATTTTCCATCCGGAATAGTCAGCTTCTTTCTCTTCTATTTATGTGCAGAGAGAGAGTCATCTGCTGAATACACAGCACTGCCGATGCGACAGTCCTCTGTCCCCACCGAGTCCGCCAGCTCTTCCTCCTCCGAGTCATCTTCCTCCTCCTCCTCCTGTGCGGATGAGCTGGAGGTGGGCCCTTTGCAGGTTTTTAGGTGTCGGGTGAGATGATATTTGGTTAGATAAGCCTTTGTACATTTTTCACAGACATAATCCCGTTTTCCTTCATGTGAATTGAGATGTTTCTTTAAGTGATTTGTCCTCAAGAACAGCTTGTCACACTTGGGACACTTGATCTGGCGTTCTCTAAGAGGAACACAAGGGAAAAACAAAACAAAACATTTGATTTGGAGTTACAAATACAATTGAGGCACACACTTACTCTGCACAACCTCAAGACCTTTGTCTGAGAAGCTCTACCCAACTAGAATCCAGCTTCTCTATAGGAGATGTATCATATAAAACAGTCGTAAGACATGTATGCAGTTTAAACAACACAGAACGATTTTGCATGTTTTAGAATTCTAGGTAAACGGGATGGTACTGTATGTATCTCTTTCGTGTTTTTGCTCCTTTCTGAAATTCAATCACGTTGCTTCCATGGAAGCAACTTACAGGAGGCTACTTACAAATACACGACAACTTGGTTGTGGCACTGGCTCTGTTGTTAATGGGTACTCTGGTGGTTTTGTTTTTTACCACCACAGGCAAGACTGCTATGTGAACATTTCTACACTGGTATGTGGGTCTGTCCTCTAGGGCATACACTCAGGAGAGGCACAGCTGGATCCAAGGATGTGTACACCTTCAATTTTACCACATGAAGCTAAGCTGTTTTCCGATGGTGTTATATCAATATACACATCCATCCACAGCCATTTCAGAGCTCCCGTTGCCCCACATTCTAACTGGAAGACTCAAATTTGAAAATGTTTGCCAACTGACCAACATAATGGTATCTAACTATAGTGTTAACAGTAGCCCCTACAAGTATCCAATTTAAGATGTCAGCAGCATCAAGGCTGGAGTAATAACCGTGGCCCAGACATCTTAGAGCTGACAAGAAACTTGGGGATCATACAGAGTATGAATTTTTTAACTTTTTTTGAGCATCTGAACCCAATGTCTTAATGAAAATCCAACACATTAAACAGATAAAATGGGGCACTCAACCCTGACGGAACCTTAGACTCACTTGGCGAGCTTTTTAAAAATACAAAGGCCAGGGCTCTGCCCTGATCAGCCAAATCAGAATCCCTGGAGGTGGGGCCTTGGCACCAATCAATGTTTCTCACATTTCCCAAGTGACTATCACGAGCAGTGTTAGGGGCTGAACACCTAAGTTGGTATGCTGATGCTTCAGCTCGTAACGTGATGGAATCTGGAGGTGGGGACCTGTGGTTTAGAAGAGGTTATGAAGATGGGACCCCCACGACGGGGTTATGTCCTCAGAAGAGAGAGAGATCAGAGCTTGTTCACTCTCTCCTCCACCTGAGCACAAAACAAGAAGGCAGCCAGGAAGAAGGCCCTCATCAGAACCCAACCATGCTGGCACCCTGGTCTCAACTTTTAGATTCCAGAAGTTTAAGAATATAAATTTCTTTTGTTTAAGCCACCACTCAGTCTATGGTATTTTGATGTGGCAGCTCAAGCTAATATAAGCAGCTAGATTAAATGACCTCAGTGAGCTCTCTCAGTTCCAACTATGTAAAACTATATATAAAATTTGATAATTAATGTATCTAATTTCCAAATTTTCATACTAATAATGAAACACTTAATGGAAATTTTGTTTTAAAAGGTCATTCTGAGAGTCAGGAATGTAGACCCAGACTCCTTTGGTATTTTAGTGTTTCAGGTTGCAGTGTGATTGCAAATCAGATAAAAGAGAAGATATGAAAACAAAATATTTATCTAAAACCCATGATAAGAATAAAGGTTCCATTTCTGATGTATTTCTAAACAAAATACAAGCTAATGTGTTCTCCCTCTTCTAACATTTGCTAAAAGCGCCAGGACCGCAGAATCTGCTCTCTTCTGTTTGTCACTGTAACTAACACAGGCTGGACAATTAATTACAGCTGGATTCATGCGGTAAATTCCTAACAGGCGGTCCAATATTTGGCCTTCTCTTCCTTCCACCTCCTTGTCCTGCTGCCAGAGTAGTCTCTATAAAACAGACGTCTCACCATGACATTCTTTCCCTTAAAATCCTTAAATGCTTGTGCAAGAATGTGCATACACTTAACATCCCTGAACTACACACCTAAAAAGGGTTAAGACAGAAAAATGTATGTGTTATATGCCATAATGAAAATACACACATGCACACACACGCACAAAGCAGAGTAGTTCCTGGTACATGGGGAGGAAAAATGCCCCTATGACTCTCCACTATTCCCAGAATGAAATTTAATTTTGAACTGGATAAAAGGCTCTTCATTACTTGGCTGCTCCCTCCCTCTACTGCTTTCACATACATGGGATGCTCTCACTATAGAGAACCACTCTTATTTCACAGTCCTCTTCACATTCATGTTTCTACATACCCCGTTTCGTCTGTCTAGAAGACTATTCCCTGAATAAGTCTAATTTACCGTAATACTTAACTCCAACTAGCAGGAAGCTTTCTCAGGATACTTGCAGACTGGGTGAGGTAGCCCTCTTCTACAGTCTTTCAGGATCCTACACTTACTCTAATATCTGCAACACAGCACGGCAATTATTTACTCTTCTATTTCTCTTAATGGCCTCTGAGCTCTTTAAATCCAAGGATCATTCTCATCTTTGTATTTTACCACTTAGCAAATTGCTGGACTTCAAGGAGGTACTTAAAAAAATTCATTAATCAAATGAAATGTTTCAAAAATATAAAAGAAAAAAGGAAATAAAGAGAGTAGAAGTGAAAATGAGAAAACAAAGCAAGCACGTAAACTCTTTCAGGATAAACCAGAACCTCAGCTTTGTGACCTATGTGGTTGGAACACAGTCTGAGTGGTCAGAGAACACAGGCTGTGTAGAACACAGGAGATAGCTACAGACAGTGGGCCGGCACACACAAGCCCCCATTCATCGCCCGAGCAGCGGTCAGCTACAGGTCACTCACTGCGTGTGGATGAGCACGTGCTGCTTGAGGTCCTGCCTCCGCATGAACAACTTGTCACAGTAGTCACACTTGAGGTTCTTCTCCCCCGTGTGGATGACCATGTGGGATTCCAGGTGAGCCTTCTGGGTGAAAGACTTGTCACACAAAGTACACCTGTAGTTCTTCTGACCTGCGTATTAACCCGAATGATCACACTGTGAATCAAAGTGCCACGAGCACTCTCAGCATGAAGAGACACATTGTACAGGTATGTGGCAGAGGCAGGAATAAAACAGAATTGACTGGTAACTGGAACCTCACATTCTAGGACTGTCTACCTAGAGCCACTCAGAGCCACTGAATTATATGCTGCAACTAAAGCTGGTGAAGCTAACAAGCCTGACCTATGACTGCTTACCTACACACACACTCTTTTCTGTTTACAGCTAACAAGTTCTGAAGAAAAAAAATCACTTATAACCCTAGTGCCTAACTTAATTCAATCATTAAAAAAAAAACTTCAAGAATTCTAGTACTTGTCCATAAGCAAGCATTTTTACAACCTAACTTTTAGTTTTCTTTTTAAAATAAAATACATGTCTTTATAAACCAAGGATGAAATAAAATCTTTTTAAGAATGCAGAAAAAAAAGTTACTCTAAGACAGGGGTTAGCAAACCTTTTCTTATAAACCATTCCGAATCGTAAGGTCTGTGGGCCACACACACTCTGCTGAACTACTCAGTCTTAACACAAAAGGATAAGGAAGAATTTTACCTTCAAAGCTTTGGAGGAAATGACCCAACTAAGAAAACCAAACTAAACCAGTTATTGTTATAGTGCATATGATAAAAACTTATGGCTAAGAGAAAGGGTTTGGTGTGCATGGAGTTTAGAAAATAGAAACTCAATAAATTCTGGTGGTGTTCAACAAACAATTTTCAAAGCACAGAAACTGGCTCTGGCTAGTGACAGGGGTGACCTCTAATAGTAGTACGCTCTAGCTGCTTCTGAAGAATTACCTTCAGGTCCAAACACACAGATGAACTCCCTGATTATTAACTGCATTTTCCCAGTCACCTTCAAACTGTGACTAGGCCACCTGGAAGATGGAGCTACTTAGTAATATTCTCTGAGGAGGCAGTTATTCCACACAATTCATCACCCAATGAAGTCCTCCTGTCAGCCAGCCGATTCTCTAACATCTGATCTCAACCCTATTTGCAAGACTTGTCTTGCTGCCATATCCTTAGCAATTCCTAATTTTTCAAAATCCCACTTCACAGTCCAGGACAGCTTACCTGTGTGTATCTTGAGGTGGGTGCGCAGGTTGCTGGGATCACTGAAAGCCTTGCTACAGAAATCGCACTTGTGGGGCTTCATACCCATGTGACCCATAAAGTGGACGTGAAGTTTGGAAGGGGAGATGAAAGCCTGGGGGCACATGGAGCACTTCCACTTCCTCTCTTTGCTATGGCTCGGCCCGTGGCTGCTGCCGTGGCCGTGGCTAGGAAGGTGGCTATGGATGTGGCTGCTCAGGTGGGCTTTGAACTCAGTATAGGAACTGCATTCCTTGCCACAGTTACAGAGATGCACATCTGGGTGTTCAGGAACGCCTTAAAAATAAAATGACTCAATGTACTTACTTCAATTTTAAAACTCAAATTTTAAAACTTAGTGATTGCTGCTTCTAATTTTCCCTTCTATCAAAATTTCCAGCTTGCCCACTAGCTGTATAATTAAACAGATCTTGTTCATGCTCTAGTCCCAGCATCTCAAATAGTGTGTCAGGCATATAGGGGAAACCTGGTAAATACTAAACTATAAGGCATCTTCCTAGGCAAAAAACTGAAGATTTTGTTAAACACAAAATCTCGTTGTGTGTGCATGGCAGAAGTTTTACTACAGTGACAAAGGACAGAGAACGCCTCTGACACAGACATCAGAAAGGGGATGGAGTGCCGTCACTTGTTTCTATGACACAGTGCAAAGAAAGAGACTATGAAGGTTAAATCAACTCACAGCATTGTCCTTTATGAACTTAAAACTGTAATGGTTCAAAAAGGAACTCAGGAACTTCAAATTCCCCAAATCAAAGTCCTAACACAAAGTTCATGCTGCCTGGCTGGTATGGCTGCCTGGTTCTTCAGCATATGATGAACTTCATAGATCTTAACACTTCTATCATAAGGTTAATATTCTGCTTTTACATACACAAAGGTATGTGATTTGCTTCTGCTTACATGTAAATCATTACTAAAACTATACTACTGATACTTGGCATTTTTACTGTGTTAGATTCATGACAAACAAGTCTTAAACTTACCAATCTGCTGAGCATAATCCCGGCTGTAATAAAAGAGCAGTTCATTTTCCGGAGGGATATCTTGGGAGGTACAGAAGTAGATTTTTCCATCATGGGGATAAGCCACCAAATTCTGTTCTTCCCGATTCCTAGGTTATCACATTTAACAAATCAAGCATATTAATTTTATCTTATTATTTACTTAAAAAAATGTTTTTGGGCCACACTGCATTGCTTGTGGAATCTCAGTTCCCCATCCAAGGAACACCCAGCAAGCATATTAATTTTGAAATCTATACTAAACACATCATATCCCTATAGTGAAATCTTATATGAAAACTTAAATGTATTATTTCTCTGGGTCATTTCTAATTACCTATACTCCCTGTTAGGGTTAACTTGTTTAGAAACAGAATCCTTACTTCAGTATATCACCTCATTGCTCTTTATAGTCAGAAACATTCTAGTCTACTCTAGAAGAAAAGTAAGTAAAATGAAGCCTTAAAACACTATGACAAAGACATAAATAGACAGAATTAACACAGCAGCCTAAGGGGTTGATGGCGTGTGTGCACGCTAAGTCACTTCAGTTGTGTCCGACTCTGTGTGACCCTACAGACAGTAGCCCTCCAGGCTCCTCTGTCCATGGGGATTCTCTAGGCAAGAATACTAGAGGGGGTTGTCATGCCCTCCTCCAGGGGATCTTTCTGATCCAGGGATCAAACCGGCATCTCTTATGTCACCTGTACCGCCAGGTGGGTTCTTTACCACTAGCGCCACCTGGGAAGCCCAAGGGGTTGACCAATAGCCAATATAAAGAAAAGGAACCTACTTCAAATTCAATGGTAACTGTATCATTTTTTATTGCACTGGTAAATTGAACAAACCGCTCATAAAAAAGGGATAATTTTTTATATTTTAATTTATAATCACCATTAGTCGACAACTACTGGAGTGAAGAAAATGAAAAGCCTTAGGCTTTTGACTATGTTCAGCTATCACCGTCATTGGATTCTTCAATTCTTTCCTATTTTATTCAAAGTTTCCTACTGAAAAATATCCGAATCATAACTATTTATTGCATCTCACCTGGCTTTGCGCACAAACATCATCCAATTACATTCATTTTCGTCAGTTGTAATGACGCAGAATTCTAGGACACCATTGTGGTATATCTGCCAACAGAAGGCAAACATACAGATCAAATGAACTGACAAGTTCTAGCAATAATCTCATTTACTTTGCAGTAGGTACCAGCTTTCCTAGCCAGTGTGAAAATACATGGTTGTCTCGTATTTGTCATTTCACCAGTCACCCTATTTCCAACAATAAAGACCACTAGAGGTCTACAGTTAGTGCTCAGTATACAGAATCATGTTGCTCTTGATTAGTCACATCTTGGCTTGACATGAAATACTCTAGTTGTCTTCATCACCCACCACACAAACGGACATTAAGGTCAGAGAATCACCTCTCCTTTTTTCTCCAGTGAATCAGCATTCCTGTGTTCTCGTCTGGACAACACAACTGAAGTCCCCATGCCAGTGGCACTTCACCTCTCCAGCTATCACAAGACCCATTTCCACCTTAATCCAATGTCAACAAGCATCAGCCCCAATCTACTAAGATTCTATATAAACATGTTACAGGAACAGGTGCATATATCAGAAACTTAAGTTTTCAGCCCCTTTCATTAGAAAACTAGAGAAATAATCTTAGCTTCCAAGTCTAGAATTGTTTCAAGCTAAACATTTGAGCAATGCTTTAGCTGATTACAAAATAAGACTTTCAGCATATAAACAAAGTCCAAAGCCTGACCTGCCACAAGTAATATAATGAGTAGTCACTGGGTTACTAACAAAATGGAGACTAAAATAGTTTATCTTCTATATTCAATATCTGACATTTTGCTATGTATTATAATTTGGCTACCAACAGAAGGTAGTATTCCATGACTGATGGATGAATGGCACTGTATGAATCTTGTCTAAGTTTAACTTTTACATTGCTTTTAACTACTTCATTACTATAAAAGCATCCAAAAGTCACAGAAAATTTTCAAAAACACAGACCTTCCAGATATGATTAACCGCCTTGTCTGTCCATTCTGCTACTTCCATGGAGTGACTTTGCTGGCCAATGAGAGGCCCAAAGCAAGTCCGAACAGGGATGGTTTCTCCAGTCCACACACCTATCAGTGGAAGGACACCAACTACACAATCAATGATTTAAACATCTAATAGGATAGAGAAGACAGCAGCTTAACTCATGCAAAGTATTCTAGCACTCCTGAAAGGTAGGTATGTCTTATGGGTTCTATTTTATAAATAAGGAAAAAGTAATGAACAGATTAGACTGGGCTCGGAAGAAATATGCAGAGTAAGAAGCATTATCAGAAAGTCCTGAACCAATGTTTATATGTAAGGAACCATGTCCCTCCAAGTTGATACATAAAAAGGACTAGACAACATTACTCTATTATAAAAAAGTAAAGCAATTACTACAAAATAAATCAAATTCTAAGATCACTTGTGCTTAAAGCACTGCTCTTTATTATCTAAGTGGTTTAATGCTTTTAACTGACTGATGCCTAAACTACACCTGAAAGAATGAGTTTAGCATCGTATTTTGAAAGAATGGCACAAAGATTCAGGCACCATGTTACATTCCAGTATGGATGAGCATACTGTGGCAGTCTGTATTTCTTACTCTCTTTTCCTAAGGAGTATTAAGCAATTTATGAACATGTGATAGAAAGTATTTTTGGTGATAAAAAGTTATAAATGGTAAATTTTCCAGGTTTTATAAAAGAAACTAAGTTTCAAGGAGTGCTCTGTCATGATAATTGACAGTGGATGATAGAGCTGAAAATAAAAGCCAAGTCTTCAAAGATTCAGCCTTTGAGGAGGATTCTCTCCTCTATTTAATCCTGATCCTAAAGGGGAACTTGTCCAATAAAGTGTTCAAATTGATTTCGTGCTATCACCACTGGACAAGTATTCCATAAAAGAATAAATATTCAGCCATAAACTGACTTTTGGATCAAGTAAGTAATCTCTAAATTATACACATCCACTTTTACAACTCTACCCTACAAAGAAAGAAGAGACTCTGATCAAGTTTTATGGTTCCCAGGATCTTACCAATGTCTGCTCCCACCATTGATTGGCGGAGAACAAGCTGCTTTGGGAGAGAAAGCCTGGCTCTGCTCTCTATTGGAGTATCAGGAACAAAAGTCACCGGTCCGTGATCTGGGCAGTCTGAGGGATAGGCTCGGTCACAGAGAGTGCACCCTGCAGATGACAAACGTGAGACATAAATGGGGTCAGTTCCAGCAGACAGATCAATGACCACCTGCTTTATTTAAATTTGAATTATTAAAATGTAACCAGTATGAAGCAAGGTTCTAGGAGAAATGCTCTGATCAAAGGGCCACTTTATTACACTTACATGTATACCCACTCATAGCCTTCTTCAGCAAGATTTGATTTTAATACAACTGGACAACTTTCCTATTCAGTGCATAAGGAAAACACTGACAAAAAAATAACACTGCATTACTTCAAGAATCAAGTGTGTTATTTCTTACATCAAGTAGATAAGTAATTCCTTCAGATATGATGTTCTGAAGTCGAAAGATTCAGAGTCTCAAACTCTAAGAGGAAACTGAGCTGAAACGCTGTTGATGATGCAGTGCCAACGCAGCACCAGGGAGTGAGGGATGCTTAGACCACCGCTCACTCCTGCCTCACTGTTAACAAACTGGCTGACCCCGTTTGGATGACAGGTTCTTAAGACAAAATATGCAGTCTGCTCTTTAGGACAGCAGGTAGGATCATACTTTTGCAGACATATTTACTTAACATTCTTAATTTCTTATTGTTCACAGGGTCTTTCTTTTCATATTGTCAAACAAAAAAAAATGCTGACCTCATACACTGTTCTATGCTTATTGTAACTTCACGTTTACAAGCTCAGGAGTATCCTCCTTATCCACAAATCTTTTGCTCTTTTACTTTCCTTTCTCCTTGATAAGGAGTAGTATCATGACCCTATTTAGTCAATGACTGTTCAAATTTTCCAAAGCCATTCACAAAACAGCTGTGATAGAACCACAGTCTTCTAGGTGCCTTTATTCTCCTAAACAATCTGTTAGAAATTACCACTTAAATGGCGTAAAATATCAGTTAAAGTTTTCATATTTAGCCAAAGTAGTTATAATATATTACTTCTTCAAGTACTACTAGATTTAAAATTCTTTAAAATCAGACTAGAGATCCCCTATACTCTATGAGGACTTATTCTCTGATGCTCCTAATTATAAACCATGTTAATTCTTCAAACAAAGAAGATTCAGATTTCATATGGCAAAAAAGGGTCATAGGTTTCCTTCAAAGAGAATACCAATGGTGAATAAGTACAATGTCAGATGCTGAACATTATTAGTTATTATGGAAACACAAATTAAAACAATGAGATGCCATTTCATACCTACTATGATGGTTATGACAAACCTAGATAGCATATTCAAAAGCAGAGACATTACTTTGCCAACAAAGGTCTGTCTAGTCAAGGCTATGGTTTTTCCAGTGGTCATGTATGCATGTGAGAGTTGGACTGTGAAGCTGAGTGCTGAAGAATTGATGCCTTTTTGAACTGTACTGTGATACATAATTTTATGTATAAAATTACGTTAACAAATCAGAACACTAAGAAAAAACAGCAAACTTTAACAGTTAACTATAAAGTTGTGTATCTGATTTCAAAACTTGCAGAAGTTGAAAAGAGAGTGAAGAAGGCATTGATAAACCTGTGTGAAAAAGCACTGCACAGAAGGTAGGCTGCAGCCCACAATAAGCCGAATGTGCAAACAGACTTAAGTAAATGAGGACTAACTCAGAGTCTATGTCAAAGGAGGTAATGGTGATGGAAGACTGTGCTCCGTTTACATGCCACTATTTAAAATCAGGTCTATTCACGGCTCCTCTTGTGGCTCAGTGGTAAAGAATCTGCCTGCCAATGTGGGGACACAGGTTTGATCCCCGGTCCAAATGCTGTGGAGCAACTAAGCCAGAGTGTCATGACTCCTGAACCAGTGCTCTGTGCTCTGCAATAAGGGAAGCCACCTCAGCAAGAAGCCTGCACACCGTAACTAGAGTAGCCCTGCTCACCGCAACTCGAGAAAAGCCCACACGGCAATGAAGACCCAGCAGAGCCAAAAACAATAAATGCCTGTGTGCTCAGTCACTTCAGTTGGGTCCAATTCTGTGCAGCCCTATGGACCGCTAGCTCACCAGGTTCCTGAGTGTCATGACTCCTGAACCAGTGCTCTGTGCTCTGCAATAAGGGAAGCCACCTCAGCAAGAAGCCTGCACACCGTAACTAGAGTAGCCCTGCTCACCGCAACTCGAGAAAAGCCCACACGGCAATGAAGACCCAGCAGAGCCAAAAACAATAAATGCCTGTGTGCTCAGTCACTTCAGTTGGGTCCAATTCTGTGCAGCCCTATGGACCGCTAGCTCACCAGGTTCCTTGTCCATGGGATTCTCCAGGCAAGAATACTGGAGTGGGTTGCCTTTTCCTTCTCCAGGGGATCTTCCCGACCCAGGGATTGAACCCATGTCTTTTATGTCTAAAATTATTTCTTTTAAAGTGTATCTGGAATACAGTAACCAATACAACAAAGGCTTTGAAGACCTTCATAAGGCAAAGCTAGAGAAATAGGTAATTCAGTCTGAAGAGGAAAACACTAGAGGTAAATCGTCTAGCACTCTTCATGGTATAATGGAAAGTACACGGTCTAGAGACCAAGTCAGAGTTCTATCCTAGCCCTAACACTCTGAGAACGAGGGCAACTATTTCATCTCAGCCTCCCAGGATCCTCAGCCCATATGGTCTGCTTATTCTTAAATTATCTAGGCTCAATACGTCAGGTACTAAAAACAGAAAAAAAGCAAGCTTTTGATCTTAGAGAGCTAATAGTCTGGTGTCCAAAATAGACAATTTTCAGTCCATTAACATATAAAGTAATGATCCTCTGAGAGTTCAAAGGACAGACAGTTCACCCTGAAACAGGACATTTTGACCAGGTCTTAATACGGTTGTTTTTCATGCTATATTAAGTTTCCTGGGGCTGTTTTAATGAAGGACCACAAACTGGGCAGTGAAAACAACAGGAAATTTTGTCTCACAGTTCTAGAAGTTAGATGTCCAAGATCAACGTGTCCATAGGGTTGGTTCTCTCTGAAGGCTGAGAGGGACAATCTGTTCCATGAATCTCTTATCTGCTGGTGATTTGCTGGCAATTCTGTGTTGCTTGGCTTGTAAATACATCACCCTGATCTCTATTTTCATCTCCACATGATGTTCTCCCTGTGTCTCTTCACGTAGTCTCTCCTGTATGTGTGTCTCCTTAGCCAAATTCCCCTTTTTCTGGATTTGGGCCCACCCTAATGACCTCATCCTGACTTGCGTGTATGTGTATTAGTCACTCAGCCGTGTCTGACTCTTTGCAACCCGGTGGACTGTAGCCCGCCAAGCTCCTCTGTCCATGGGATTGTACAGGCATGAATGCTGGAGTGAGTAGCCATTCCCTTCTCCAGGGGATCTTCTCAACCCAGGAATCGAACCTATGTCTCCTGAATTGCAGGCAGATTCTCTACCTTCTGAGTCACCAGGGAAGCCCCATCTTGACTTGTTCATCTGCAAAGACTCTATTTCCAAATATGATGACATTCACAAGTACTCAGGCTAGGACTTCCATAGCTTTTGGGGGGATGGGGACAGAGTTCAACTCGTAACACATGGCTAATCTGAAAGATGTCAAAATACCTTTTCTTTCTATTTTATAAGTATCTAAACAGAACCTGCAACAAAAGTGATAGTCCCACATTAGCAGGGGCCTCTGACCCCAATCCTCCCTTCATCATGGACCCTTCCTCCACCTCAGACTCCACTCCAGTCCTCACTCTCATCTTCACACCACCCCTAAATCAAATCCCATCGCTTTCCCCACCCTCAGAGTAGAGGGTCAGCAATGTTGTAAAGGTCAGTAATAGGGTACAAATAACTGTTTTTCCTCAGGATTTTTTGAAGTCAAGAATTTAGTGGTTCACTTTTTTAGGCTCCATCAAAGTGAACTCAAGTAAATGATGGTGTATAAAAATGTTCCTGGAATCAAAATGTCCTCAGGGTAAAATTTACCAAAATAGCCAAGTCAAAATCTCTCACAACAAATGATGTAGTGCAGGAAGAGTCTTGGATTAACGTATTTATGAAGGTCATGCCAAAGCTGAGTGTAGAAGGACAAATAGAAAGTTAACTAGGCAAGGAAAGGAACATTCTTGGCTGAAGCAAGAATGCAAAGAAAGGTATGACCCTGACAAAGGAAGAAGCATCAGAGAATCTTAAGCGATGTGGCATAACCAGGGCACCAGGGGTGAACGGAGACAGATGGAGACCTAATAAGTCACTGACTGTCTGTTTTACTTTTCTTTCTTTTTTTTTAATTGAAGGACATTGCTTTACAGAACTTTGTGGTTTTCTGTCAAACCTCAACCTGATCAGCCATAGTGAAGTGAAGTGAAGTCGTCAGTCGTGTTCGACTCTTTGCTACCCCGTGGACTGTAGCCTACCAGGCTCTTCTGTCCATGGGATTCTCCAGGCAATAGTACTAGAGTGGATTGCCATCCCCTCCCTTTGGAACCTCCCTCCCATCTCCCTCCCCATCCCACCCATCTAGGTTGATACAGAGCCCTGTTTGAGTTTCTTAGCCATACAGCAAATTCCCCCTGGCTGTCTATTTTACATATAGTAATAAGTTTCCCTGTTAGTCTTCCCATACATCTCCTCCTCTCTCCCCAAGTCCATAAGTCTCTTCCCTATGTCTGCTTCTCCACTGTTGCTCTGTAAACAAATTCTTCAGTACCATTTTTCTAGATTCCATATATATGCATTCAATTCAGTTCAGTTCAGTCGCTCAGTCGTGTCCAACTCTTTGCGACCCCATGAACTGCAGCATGCCAGGCCTCCCCGTCCATCACCAACCCCCAGAGTTCACTCAGATTCACGTCCATCGAGTCAGTGATGCCATCCAGCCATCTCATCCTCTGGCGCCCCCTTCTTCTCCTGCCCCCAATCCCTCCCAGCATCAGAGTCTTTTCCACTGAGTCAACTCTTTGCATGAGGTGGCCAGAGTACTGGAGTTTCAGCTTTAGCAAATGCAATATTTATCTTTCTCTTTCTGACTCACTTCACTCTGTATAATAGGTTCTTGGTTCATCTACCTCATTTATTTCCCTTATCATTGCATGGTCAGTGAGCACAGGATTGGAAGTGCCATGCTCATATGTGCAGTTGTAAGAGATCACTTTGGCAACTGTGAGAAGGATGGATTAAAATTAGGATGAAAAGCTGGAGATGGTAAGACCAGTGAGAAGGCTGTGTAGTAGCAGAGGTAGGCAGTGATGAGAGCTGGCACTAAAATGGCACATGCGGTAAGGAGGGCAAGCTTCGTCAGCTGTTTGTGGAAATATTCGGCAGGTAGAATCAACAAGATTTTTTTTACTGTTTATATAATTTTTAGAGGTTACTTCCCATTTACAGTTATTACAAAATATTGGCTATATTACCAGTGTTGCACAATACATCCTGAGCCTCTATTTTATACCGAATTGTTTGTACCTCCTCTCCCCTACTCCAAAATTGCCCCTCCCTGCCCAACTGGTTAGCTCTCTACAAGTGTTAGGCTGCTTCCTTTTCACAATGTTTACTACTTGGTTGGATTTTAATGAGGGAAATTACATGAGTGGTTTCCGACTTTAGTTGCACATGGCAGACATTTTGGGAGTTTTTCAAAAACACAGACTCTCTCTGGCCCTGCCTCTGACTTAGTGAATCCAAATTTCTGCTGCTTAAGCCTTGAGAATTTGAAGATTCCTCCAGCCAGTCTCTGTGACTAACAGTTTAAGAGCTGGCCCCCAGGAGAAAAAGAAAATACTCTCTTTGATTCCGGAGCAGATAGCAGTGCCACGTAACAAAACTGTATCACAAACTGTTTAAAGATAGAACCATTAATGCAGAAGCTTGTTGCTGAATATATTTGAGCAAGAATCAGTAAATCAGTTACAGAGAAGTGACAGAGGGTTTTTTGCTTGTCAGAAACATTGTATGTTAGTCACTCAGCCATGTCTGACTCTTTGTGACCCCGTGGACTGTAGCCCATCAGGCTCCTCTGTCCATGGAATTCTCCAGGCAGTACTGGAGTGGGTTTCCACTGCCTTCTCCAGGGGATCTTCCCAACACAGGGATTGAACCTGAGTCTCCTGCATTGAAGACAGATTCTTTACTGCACTACCGAAGTATGAGCACGCCTTTAAGGCACCTCAGGGCCAGAGGACTCTCCAGAACAGTAAGCAGGGACGAGAGATCAGAGCAGCAGGCAGGTACATGGAGGACATCTGCGGGCCCCGGCCTGTGTGTCTGCTCCCTTTCTGCTCCAGCTGTGGCCTCAGTCACCATCTCACTCTGACCTGGTTGGATTCCAGGCTCTGGCCTTTGGATCTCTCTCTGTTTCTATGACAACCCAGTCCTGTTGGAGACACGCTTGCTAGCTGGCTGCTACATCTGGATTTACCTAGGAAACCCCACCTCATGGTGTCACCATCTCTGAGGCAGTATTCCATTCTGCCCAGCCCGAGTCTGCTTCCCAGTTCCCTTTAACCCCTCTTAGCTTCCACCATACTCAGGCCCACATTCAGGACCCTACTTCAAGCTCAAGGCGTAGACCACTCCCTCCCACCCAATTCCAATGGTGGTTGGCTAGATATATTTCTGTATGAGACAATGGATTTCAGGAGAGGGAACACACAGTAACTAAAATCTCAAGCCCTGAATTCAGATATGAATTCACAACTAGACTCTGTGACAGCAAACCAGTTACCTTATCTCTCAAAGTCACCAAAACAATCTAAACATGATAAGTACATCTCACCTACCCCGGAAGTTATAAAGGTATAAACAGCATATTAGCTTCACCAACTCAGGATAAACACACAGCCAAGTCTCTTTTCATTCAGTTAATAACTCAAGCATCCAGATACCTGCAAAGACTGTTTCAAAGATCACATTCTTGGGTTCCAGTGGACATGAATTTGGGGGGACACTATTCAATCCACTACGAGAGTCTCCTTTTTAAAAAATAATTTATGTCATTGTTTATTTTCAGTTGCACTGTCTTTGTGGCTGCACACGGGCTTTCTCTAGTTTCAGTGATCAGGGCAATTCTTCGTTGAGGTGCACAGGCTTCTCGTTGCAGTGACTTCTCTTGTCATAGAGCGTGGGCTCTAGAGCGTGGGCTTCAGTAGTTATGGTGTGCAGGCTCAGCTGCTCCACAGCATGCAGAATCTTCCTGGAGCAAGGATTGAACCTGTCCCTCCTTTATTGGCAGGCAGACTCACACCCACTGTACCACCAGGGAAGTCCCTATAGAGTCTTCTTGAGGGCAAAGTTTGAAGACCCAGTTCCTAAGGAGAGTTCTCATACTCCTTCTTCTGAGAAAGTCCACTGGGATCCCCAGGTAAAATTTTCTTTTATCGTCCCTCCTATAGCTAGAGACAGTAAACAGGTCTTCCAATGTTTCACTTAGTAAGAAGAATCTGCCCAAAAAGTTTTTCCAGACCCCTCTTAGAATCTAGAAGAAACTGACATAGTTTTTATATCACTTCATGTGTGAAGTACACTTACAATGTCTGGTGCATAGACAGCCCTCCATTACTGGCAATTATTTATTTTCTCTGAAAGTAACCAAAATGCCCTGAAGATACAGAGCATCAGAATAAAACTTACTTTGCCAGAGGCAAAATATCTGCCCTCTTTAGTCTTTAAGACAATTCGAGTGGAACACAGGTAGAATCTGTATCCTTTATATAACATCTGCTGCTGCTGCTAAGTCGCTTCAGTCGTGTCCGACTCTATGCGACCCCAGAGATTGCAGCCCACCAGGCTCCGCCATCCCTGGGATTCTCCAGGCAAGAACACTGGAGTGGGTTGCCAGTTCCTTCTTCATTATATACATCTAGATAGATTTTATGACTGGTTGGTTCTTCGTTCAGACTAATGATTATATGTTTCAGAGCTTTTGATACTACCAACACTTCAGGGCTTTTGTGCTCAGTCCTGTCTGACCCTTTGAACTGAAGCCCGCCAGGCTCCTCTGTCCATGGGATTTCCCAGGTGAGAATATGGGAGTAGATTGCCATTTCCTTCTCCAGGGGATCTTCCCAACCCAGTCTCTTCAATTAGCAGGTGCATTCTTTACCCCAGAGCCATCAGGGAAGTCCCAGTATGAGCACTGCTGCTGCTGCTGCTAAGTCACTTCAGTCGTGTCCGACTCTGTGCGACTCCATAGACGGCAGCCCACTAGGCTCCCGTGTCCCTGGGATTCTCCAGGCAAGAACACTGGAGTGGGTTGCCATTTCCTTCTCCAATGCATGAAAGTGAAAAGTGAAAATGAAGTCACTCAGCCGTGTCCAACCCTCAGTGATCCCATGGACTGCAGCCCACCAGGCTCCTCCGTCCATGGGATTTTCCATGTAAGAGTACTGGAGTGGGGTGCCATTGCCTTCTCCAGTATGAGCACTATACTGTTGCAAATAGTTTCTTTATAAATAAAACTACTTAAACTCATTCCTGACTTTTACAAGGTCACTACTTTAGATTGAGACAAAGTACATAGGTAGATTTTCAGTTATTTTCATCTTGAATATTTCATCAAGAATTATAGGACCAGAAGAGTTCATCTAAATGAACTCTTCACTTACTAAACAGTAGATCAGAGACTCAGTGGGGTTCAGGATTTGACTAAGGCCATACTACTTAATGAAGGAGTCGATTATAAAACACAAGGCTCCTAAACCCCAATCCAGTGGTCTTTCAATCCATCTACCTGTGAGCTTGGAAAAAGGATAAATATTTTCCTAAACAGTCCCAGGTTTCTATAGTTACTAAATACTCAAAATTAATGCCACCTCAAGCTACTTTATGAACTTCATCTTCCAATCCTTTCTTCCTTTTTCTCTCTAGCATTCCTTCATCCTTTTTCTTTCCAGTACTTTCCCTCTGCCCTGGAAGAGAAATGCACTAGACACCATGAAATATACAAGTAGCCCATGCTAAATCACTTCCTGTCTCAACACTCTGGACAACTATGAGGTGTTATACCAATTTTACATATTAGGGAACTGAGACTTAAAGAATCTAGGTGTTCAAGGAGGCACAACCAATACTCAAGCTTCAAGTTCAGTGTGCTGGCTCCAGACTTGTACTCTCCCCACGGTGCCATGATGCAACCTGCAGGTGAGTGAACCCTCGTGCTCCCTATGCCTCCTGGCCGTCCTCCCTCCCCAGTCCTGCCCTCCTTCCTCTCCCTCATCCTTACCCTCCTCCCTCCCCCATCTTGCACTCACCTGTTCTCAGTGTAGCAGCATTCCTCCAGTTTTCAGATCAACATAGCCATCTTGGGTCTGATTCCATTAGCCAATAAAAAAACTAGCAATTTTGAGAAATCATTTACCCATCTCTTTTTCAGGATTTTTATTTTTTCAAAAGATGCATGTGTGATAAGTTGCTTTAGTCCTGTATGATTCTTTGTGACCCAATGGTATGTAGCCCACCAGTCTCCTCTGTCCATGGGATTCTCCAGGTAAGAATACTTGAGTGGGTAGCCATGTCCTCCTCCAGGGGATGTTCCCAACTCAAGGACTGAACCCTCGTCTCTTACATCTCCTGTACTGGCAGGCAGTTTCTTTATCACTAGTGCAACCTGGGAAGCCATTTTTAAAGGATGCCTGAACCAAAACCTAATGTGGCCTCTACAAGTGCAGAAAATAGTCAAATTGCAACTCATGCCACGTATTGGCATCAATCCTTCATAAAAAAGAAGAAGACAGCTCTGCTAGCCTTTGTTGAAAAGCATACTAAAATGGAAAGAAAACAAAAAGATCCTTTCTTACACAGTCATTTAGTTAGAAGTTCATGTATTCATTTTCAAAGTACTGCTGGAAACTGGGGGAAACAAGTAAGTGTTACTTGGAATTCAGACTCTGCAATGGAGGACTCCAAAACAAAGAATGGGACTTCCCTGGTGGCTCAATGATAAAGAATCCACCCGCCAATGCAGGAGACGTGGATTCAATTACTGGGTTGGGAAAATCCCCTGGAGGAGGACATGGCTACCCACTCCAGTATTCTTGCCTGGAAAAATCCTATGGACAAAGCAGCCAGGGCTACAGTCACGAGGTCGCAAAGAGTCGGACACAACCTAGCAACTAAATAACAAAATGAAGAACACTGCATTCACAGTGTAAGAAGGGAAAGTGAGGAGAGAACGTCTGCAACCAGCTTTCAAGTCCAAACAGAGGCTGAATTTGTAAGAAAGTACTATACCCAGTGCATTTATTTGTACAACTTATTTCCAGCACAACGGTAATTATTTTTACAGTTTTCTCTCCTTCATCTTCTGGAAGCTTCACAAAGGCAGCAGCTGTGTCTTATTTATCTTTGCATCTTCCACATCCCAGAGTCAGGATCTTATACGTAGAAGATGCTTAATAAGTGTTTTCACTGAATATGCACTCTGCCTTTTCAGGTAACAGATTCACTTAACGAGCCTACTCAAAATTTTATTTCCTATGTTGAACACATTTCAGAACCACATTTTCAAAGGTATGGGTAAAAATTCGATTTCACAGTAGAACCAGAGGTACAATGGGAGGCTATTGTCAAAAATAATGAAAATAAGTGCCAAAGGTCATCAGCTTCTGAGTTCCCTCCTCTTATGACTTTTTCCTCTTTTGCATGGGAGACTTGGCCCTTCGCTGTTATTTTTTTTCTTTTTTGTCTTCAAATACCTTTAATATAAAATATACTTCTGAGGCACAATACTGTTCCTGATACATTCAGGAGACGTATATGCTGGACACAAAAGAGCTCCCCAGGCTCCTATGATGCTATTGTACACACCTGTACATTTTAGGTAGATTTTCAACACAACAGATATTAACAGTGGTTCTCACAGGCACTCGTTTGAGGGGTACTTATTCTTGCTTCTTAACAGGATTCAGTTTTCTTTTGACTTTGTATCTACAATAATACCTCCAGTGGTTGTTAAATTAGGGAAGAAATTCAGCATTCAAATCATTGTCAGTTTGTTTTTAGGGAGAAGAAAAACAATAAAGAAAAGAAGCAAATTTCAAAGCACAGAGAGCTTATGATGCCACCTTTTTAAACAGCATAAGTCCATCCTAAATCATTACCGAGCTCTTCAGAAATAAGGGTCTATAAGTGACTCAGCTGTTTTTGTTTTAATCTTTTCTTTATATTTTTACTATCAGTTTGAATAAAAGTAAGTTGATCTTTTTTGGGCTCTATACTCTTACTAACTGAGCATTAAAAGTAGTCAGTCTCATGGCTTACTTCGTTGAATCCATTGTGTTAAAAACAAGATGCCTTTGTGGACTCCATAAAACTGAGTAAAATGGGGTGTAGGAAGGTTGGTGAGTAAAGCTGAACTAGGCATGATTCTGATATGCCTTTTAAAGTTAGCAATCTTTTTGGCCCTTTTGAAGTTAGCAATCAGATCCAGTTTTCTACAAACAGTAGGCTATCCTCAGTGAGATAATATTCAAACATCTGCAACCTATAGGAGCTCCAATTCATAACAGTGGTGATAAATTTGGCCCTGGCAAATAAAAGGTCCAGCTGTCCACTCCTTTGGGCTTGGAGGTCATTGTAACTGATTATGAGCACTCAGCTGGCTTTCCAATCTCACTTCTCCTCTCTGGCTAGAATCATGGCACCCAACTTTTTTTTCCCTATAACTCTAAATTGGATTGCACGAGGGCTTTGCCACCCTTCTGTTCTAAAGTCAAAATAATTAGGAGCTTGCTATTGTTATTGCTGTTGTCACTAGGTTGTGACTAACACTTTTGCAATCCCACAGACTATAGTCCTCCAGGATCCGCTGCCCAGCCCCAAGTAGGAGCCAGTATACTTCATAACCATTAAGTGAAATTTGCACATTCCTATATTTATATCATACAAGAGATATAAATATATATATATCATACAAGAGATATAAATATATATATATTTATATAACACATGGACATTACCAGATATTCAACACCAAAATCAGACTGATAATATTCTTTGCAGCCAAAGATGGAGAAGCTCTATACAGTCAGCAAAAACAAGACCTGGAGCTGACTGTGGCTCAGAGCATGAACTCTTTGTTGCAAAATTCAGGCTTAAAATGAAGAAAGTAGGGAAAACCACTAGACCATTCAGGTATGACCTAAATCATATCCCTTATGGTTATACAGTACAGGTGACAAATCAATTCAAGGGACTAGGTCTGGTAAACAGAGTGCTTGAAGAACTATGAACAGAAGTTCATAACACTGTACTGGAGGCAGTGAGCAAAACCATTACCAAGAAAAACCAATGCAACAAGGCAAAGTGGTTGTCTGAGCAGGCCTTACAAATAGCTAAGAAAAGAAGAGAACCAAAGGTCAAGGGGAAGGGAAAGATATACCCAACTGAATGCAGAGTTCCAGAGAATATCAAAGAGAGATAAGAAGCCTTCTTAAGAGAACAATGCAAACAAATAGAGGAAAACAAGAGAATAGGAAAAGACTAGAGATCTCTTTAAGAAAACTGGAGATATCAGAGGAACATTCATGCAAATATGGGCATGATAAAGAACAGGAAAGCCAAAGACCTAACAGACGCAGAAGAGATTAAGAAGTGGCAAGAATACACAGAAGAATTATATTTAAAAGGTCTTAATGGACCAGCCCCAAGCATCCTGC
>SJYC01140689.1:0-11580 GCA_006408675.1 Madoqua kirkii
TTCTGTACTATTATAAATGGACTAAAATGTAGTTCCAAGTATAAAACTGTGGGTAAATTTAAATTCCCTGAGCTGATTTCTGAGAATATAAGGCTGATAAGACTCGATAAGATACCATACCTATAGAAAGTTGCTTAGTGCTGAAAGCGCAATAGATTCTCTGTAAATGATTTATGCATTTTTTCAACATGTGTGTATTGAATAACAATACAAAGCTAGAGGAGGTAATGAAATATCAGCTAAACTATGTAAAATCC
This sequence comes from Madoqua kirkii, assembly GCA_006408675.1. Taxonomy (NCBI): domain Eukaryota; kingdom Metazoa; phylum Chordata; class Mammalia; order Artiodactyla; family Bovidae; genus Madoqua; species Madoqua kirkii. Next base: position 258 of record SJYC01140689.1, read on the forward strand.
TAAAAGCTAATGCTGTTCAAGTGCTGCACTCAATATTGTCAGCAAATCTGGGAAATTCGCAGTGGCTACAGGAGTGGAAAAAATCAGTTTTCATTCCAGTTCAGAAGAAGAGGAATGCCAAAAATGTTTAAATATAATACAATTATTCTCATTTCACATGCTAGCAAGGTATTGCTCAAAATTCTTCAAGCTATGCTAAAACAGTATTTGAATCAAGAACTTCAAGATGTACAAGCTGGGTTTCAAAGAGGCAGAGGAACCAGAAATCTGTCAGCATTCCTAAGATCATGAAGAAAACAAAGAAATTTCAGAAAAATATCGACTTCTGCTTCAATGACAATGCTAAAGCCTTTGACTGTGTGGATCACAAGGAACAGTGGAATATTCTTAGAGAGAAGAGAGTACCAGACTACCATATCTGTCTCTTAAGAAACTTGTATGTGGATTAAGAAGCAGCATTAAGAACCAGATGTGGAATGACTGACTGATTGAAAATTGGGAAAGGAGTATGACAAGGCTGTATTTTGTGACTTTGCTTATTTAACATATGCATACTACATCATGTGGAATGCCAGGAATGATGAATCACAAGCTGGAATCAATATTGCTGGGGAAAATATCAACAATATCAGATATGCAGATGATACTATGAAGTGTCAACAGTGAAGAGGGACAAAAGAATCTCTTGATGAATGTGAAAGAGGAGTGGAAAAAGCTGGCCTGAAACTCAACAATAAAAACTAGTCATAGCATCTAACTCCATCATTTCATGGTAAATAGATGGGGAAAAGTGGAAGCAGTGGCAGATTTTCTTTTCTTGGGCTCCAAAATCATTGTCGACTATGATTGCAGACATAAAATTAAAGGATGTTTTCTCCTTGGAATGAGAGCTATGACAAACCTAAACAATGTGTTAAAAAGACAGAGACATCACATTGCCAGTAAAGGGTCCTGTAATCAAAGCTATGATTTTTTTCCAGAATTGGATCTTAAAGAAAACTGTTGTTGCTGTTTGGTGGCTAAGTCATTTCCACCTCTGCGAACCCATGAACTAGAGCAGGCCAGGTCCCTTTATCTTCCATATCTCCCAGAGTTTGCTTAAATTCAGTCCATTGAGCTAGCGATGCTATCTTGTCATCACATATCCTGCCACACACTTCTTTTACCTTCAATCATTCCCAGCATCAGGGTTTTTATCAATGAATTGGCTCTTTGCAACTGTGTTGTCAAAGTACTGGAGATTCAGGGTCAGCAACAATATTCCAGTGAATATTCAAATTTGATTTCCTTCGATTGACTGGTTTGATCTCCTTGTATTCCAAGTGATTTTCAAGAATCTTCCTCAGTACCACAATTTGAAAATATAAATTCTTCAGCAGTAGACCTACTTTATGGTCGAATTCTCATTTTCAAACATGAATATTGGAAAAGCAACAGCTTTGACTATATAAATATTTCTCAAAAAAGTGATACCTCTGCTTATATTATGCTTGTCTAGATTTGTCATAGCTTTCTTTTCAAGGAGAAAATATCTTTTAATTTGATGGCTACAATCACCATCCACAGTGATTTTCAGTTCAGTTCAGTTCAATTGCTAAGTCGCGTCCGACTCTTTGTGAACACATAGACTGCAGAACACCGGGCCTCCCTGTCCATCATCAGCTCCAGGAGATTATTCAAACTCATGTCCATTGAGTCAGTGATGCCATCCAACCATGTCATTCACTGTTGCCCCTTCTTCTCCCGCCTTCAACCTTTCGCACCTTCTGGGTCTTTTCAAATGAGTCAGCTCAGGGGGCAAAAGTATTGGAATTTCAGCTTCAGCATTAAATCTTACAATGAATATTCAGGACTGATTTCCTTTAGGATAGACTAGTTGAATCTTCTTGCTATACAAGGAACTCTCAAGAGTCTTCTCCAACACAACAGTTCAAAAGCATCAGTTCTTTACCGCTCAGCTTCTTTAGAGTCCAACTGTCACATCCATATATGACTGCTGGAAAAATCATAGCCTTGACTAGACAGACCTTTGTTGACGAAGTCTCTGCTTTTTAATATGCTGTCTAGGTTGCTCATAACTTTCCTTCCAAGGATTTTTTTTTAATTTTATGGCTACAGTCAACATCTGCAGTGAATTTGGAGCCCCCCAAAATAAAGTCTGCCACTTTTTCCACTATTTCCCCATTTATTTTTCATGAAATGATGGGACCAGGTGCCATAATCTTAGTTTTCTGAATGTTGAGCTTTCAGGTAACTTTTTCACTCTCCTCTTTCACTTTCATCAACAAGCTCTTTAGTTCTTCTTCGATTTCTGCAATAAGGGTGATGTAATCTGCATATCCGAGGTTATTGATCTTCCTCTTTACAGCTTGTGCTTCCTCCAGTCCAGGGTTTCTCATGATGTGGCCTGCATATAAGTTAAATAATCAGGATGACTACATACAGCCTTGATATACTCCTTTCCCTATTTGGAACCAGTCTGTTTTTCCATGTCCAGTTCTAACTGTTGCTTCCTGACCTGCATACAGATTTCTCAAAAGACAGGCCAGGTGGCCTATTATTCCCATCTTTTTCAGAATTTTCCATAGTTTGTTGTAATCCACACAGTCAAAGGTTTTTGCATAGTCATTAAAGCAGAAATAAAAGCTTTTCTTAAACTCTCTTAGTTTTACAATGATCCGATGGATGTTGGCAATTTGATTTTTGATTCCTCTGACTTTTCTAAAACCAGTTGAACTTTTAAAAGTTCACAGCTCATGTATGGTTGAAGTTTGACTTGCAGAATTTTGAGCATTACTTTGCTAGTATGTGAGAAGAGTAAAATTGTATGGTAGTTTGAGTAATCTTTCGCATTGCCTTTCTTCAGAATTGGAATGAAAACTGACCTTTTGCAGTCCTGTGGTCACTGCTGTGTTTTCCAAATTTGGTGCCATATTGAGTACAGTATTTTCATAGCATCATCTTTTAGGATTTGAAATAACTAACTGGAATTCCATTTCCTCCACTATCTTTGTTCATAGTGATGTTTCCTAAGGCCCATTTGACTTTACATTTCAGGATGTTTGGCTCTAGGTGAGTGATCATATCATCGTGATTATCTGGGTCATGAAGATCTTTTTTGTAAACTTCTGTGTATTCTAAGAATTGGAATGAAAACTGATCTTTTGCAGTCCTGTGGTCACTGCTGTGTTTTCCAAATTTGGTGCCATATTGAGTACAGTATTTTCATAGCATCATCTTTTAGGATTTGAAATAACTAACTGGAATTCCATTTCCTCCACTATCTTTGTTCATAGTGATGTTTCCTAAGGCCCATTTGACTTTACATTTCAGGATGTTTGGCTCTAGGTGAGTGATCATATCATCGTGATTATCTGGGTCATGAAGATCTTTTTTGTAAACTTCTGTGTATTCTTGCCACCTCCTCTTAATATCTTCTGCTTCTGTTAGGTCCATACCATTCCTGTCCTTTACTGTGCCCATCTTGTGTCCTTGGTATCTCTAATTTTCTTCAAGAGATCTCTTGTCTTTCCCATTCTATTATTTTCCTCTATTTTTTGCACTGATCACTGAGGAAGGCTTTCTTATCTCTCCTTGCTTTTCTTTGGAACTCTGCATTCAAATGGGTATATCTTTCCTATTCTCCTTTGCTTTTCACTTCTCTTCTTTTCACAGCTATTTGTAAGGCCTCCTCATACAGCAATTTTTTTTTTTTAACCATTTCTTTTTCTTGGGGATGATCTTGCCAATTGCCTCTTTTACAAAGTCATAAACCACTATTCATAGTTCTTCAGGCACTCTGTCTATCAAATCTAGTCCTTTACATCTATTTCTCACTTTTATTGTAAAATCTAAATGGTGTAGTGGTTTTCCCAATGTTTTTCAATATATGTCTGAATTTGGAAATAAGGAGTTCATGATCTGAGTCATAGTCAACTCCTGGTCTTTTTTTTTTTTTTTTTTTTTTTTTATCTAAATGGTGTAGTGGTTTTCCCAATGTTTTTCAATATATGTCTGAATTTGGAAATAAGGAGTTCATGATCTGAGTCATAGTCAACTCCTGGTTTTTTTTTTTTTTTTTTTTTTTTTGCTGACTGTATAGAGTTTCTCAATTTTAGCTGCCAAAAATATAAGCAGTCTACTTTCGGTATTGACCATCTGTTGATTTCCATGTGGAGAGTCTTCTCTTGTGTTGTTGGAAGAGGGTGTTTGCTACGACAATTGAGTTCTTTTGGCAAAACTCTATTAGCCTTTCATTCTGTACTCCAAGTAAAAAGTACCTGTTACTCCAGGTGTTTCTTGACTTCCTACTTTTGCACTTCAGTCCCCTACAATGACAAGGACATCTTTTTGGGGTGTTAGTTCTAGAAGGTATTGTAGGTCTTCTTAGAACTGTTCAACTTCAGCTTCTTCAGCATTACTGGTCAGGGCATAGACTTGGATTACCATGATATTGAATGGTTTGTCTTAGAAGCCAATAGAAATCAATTTGCCAATTTTGAGATCACATCCAAGTACTGAATTACAGACTTTCTACTCCATTTATTGTAAGGGATTCTTGCCCACAGTAGTAGATATAATAGTCATCTGAATTAAATTCACCCATTCCCATCCATTTTAGTCTTCTGATTCCTAAAATGTTTATGTTCACTATATGAAATATCTATGTTCACCTCTTCCCATCTCCTGTTTGACTACTTCCAATTTGCCTTGTTTCATGGACCTAACATTCCAAGTTCCTATGCAATATTGCTCTTTACAGCATACGGCCTTGCTTCCATCACCAGTCACATCCACAACTGTTGTTTTTGCTCTGGCTCTGTCTATTCATTCTTTCTGGAGTTATTTCTCCACTGTTCTCCAGTATTATATTGGGCACCTACCAACCTGGGGAGTTCATCTTTCAGTGTCCTATCTTTTTGCCCTTTCATAGTGTTCATGGGGTTCTCAAGACAAGAATACTTAAGTGGTGTGTCATTCCCTTCTCCAGTGGAACACATTTTGTCAGAGCACTCCACAATGACCCGTCAGTCTTGGGTGGCCCTACACAGCATGGCTCATAGTGTAACTGGTTTAGACAAGGCTATGGTCCATGTGATTAGATTGGTTAGTTTTCTGTAAATGTGGTTTTCAGTCTGTCTGCCCTTTGATGGAGAAGGATAATAGGCTTATGGAAGCTTTCTGATGGGAGAGACTGACTCTCAGGGGAAACTGGGTCTTGTTTTGATGGGGGTGGGGCATGCTCAGTAAATCTTTAATTCAATTTTCTGTTGATGGGTGGAGATATTTTCTCTCCCTGCTATTTACCTAGGGTCAAACTGTGATGGAGGTAATGAAGATAATGGTGACCTCCCTCAAAAGATCCCATGCATGCACTGCTACACTCAGTGACCCCAACCCCGCGGCAAGCCACCACCGATCCACACCTCCTCAGGACACTCCTGGCACTCACAGGCAAGTCTTGGTCAGTCTCTTTTGGGATCACTGCTCCTTTCTCCTGTGTCCTGGTGCACATAACGTTCTGTTTGTGCCCACCAAGAGTCTATTTCCCACTCCTGTGAAAGTTCTGGCAGCTCTATGATGGGGTTACTGGCAACCTCCTCCAAGAGAGCTTATGCCATACCCACGTCCACTGCACCCAGAGCTCCTGCCCCTTCAGCAGAACACTGTTGACTGGTATGTTCTCAGGAGACACTCAAACAGAGCTCTGTCTCACTCTGTGGGATCTATGGGTTCTGTGTGCAAAAGATTTGTTTGCACTTTCTGAGCATCTCTGTCAGGAATAGGGTTTGATTCTAAATGTGAATTCACCTCGCCTACGATCTTGCTTGGGATTCTCCTTTGTCCTTGGAAATGAATTGTCCTCATGGCCGCTCCAGTGCCTACCATCTTACTGAGCTTTCTCTGACCCTGAAGGTGGGATTTCTCTTCACAGCTGCTCCAGTGCTGTGCAGCCGCCACAGCGATTTTAGACCTTGACAAAATAAAATCTGTCAGTGCTTCAACTTTTTCTCCTTGTATTTGTCATGAAATGATGAGAATAGATACCATTGTCTTAGTTGTTTTAATGTTGAGTTCCAACCCGTTTTTCACTCTCTTCTTTCACACTCATCAAGAGCCTCATTAGTTTTCCTTCACTTTCTACCACTGAAGTGGTATTATTTGCATATCTGAGGCTGTTGGCATTTTCCCCAGCAATCTTGATTCCAGCTTGAGATTCACTCAGCTCAGCATTTTGAATGATGTATTCTGCATAAAATTTAAATGAGAGAGACTATATACAGCTTTGATATTTTATCCTCCGAACTTGGACCCAGTCCATTTTTTCTTGTTCGCTTATAACTATTATTTCTTGACCTGAATACAGATCTCTAAAGAGCCAGATAATGGGTCTTGTATTTCCATCTCTTGAAGAGTTTTCCACAGTTTTTGTGATCCTCACAGTAAAAAGCTTTCAGTTCAGTTCAGTCACTCAGTTGTGTCTAACTGTTTGTGACCCCATGAATCGCAGCCTGCCAGGCCTCCCTGTCCATCACCAACTTCCGGGGTTCACTTAAACTCATGTCCACTGAGTCAGGGATGCCATCCAGGGATGCCATCCGGCCACTTCATCCTCTGTAGTTCCCTTTTTCTCCTGCCCCCAATCCCTCCCACCATCAGAGTCTTTTCCAATAAGTCAACTATTCGCATAAGGTGGCTAAATTACTGGAGTTTCAGCCTTAGCATCATTCCTTCCAAAGAAATCCCAGGGCTGATCTCCCTTAGAATGGACTAGATGGATCTCACTCCAGCCCAAGGGACTCTCAAGAGTCTTCTCCAACACCACAGTTCAAAAGCATCAGTTCTTTGGCGCTCGACATTCTTCACAGTCCAACTCTCACATCCATACATGGCCACTGGTAAAAGCATAGGCTTGACTAAACAGAACTTTATTGACAAAGTGATGTCTTTGCTTTTCAACATGCTATCTAGGTTGGGCATAACTTTTCTTTCAAGAAGTAATAGTCTTTTAATTCCATGGCTGCAGTCACCGTCTGCAGTGATTTCAGAGCCCCCCAGAATAAAGTCTGATACTGTTTCCCATCTATTTCTCGTGAAGTGATGGGACCAGATGTCATGATCTTCATCTTCTGAATGTTGAGCTTTAGGTCAACTTTTTCACTCTCCTGTTTCACATAGGTTGGGCATAACTTTTCTTTCAAGAAGTAATAGTCTTTTAATTCCATGGCTGCAGTCACCGTCTGCAGTGATTTCAGAGCCCCCCAAAATAAAGTCTGATACTGTTTCCCATCTATTTCTCGTGAAGTGATGGGACCAGATGTCATGATCTTCATCTTCTGAATGTTGAGCTTTAGGTCAACTTTTTCACTCTCCTGTTTCACTTTCATCAAGAGGCTCTTTAGTTCCTCCTCACTTTCTGCCATAAGGGTGGTGTCATCTGCATATCTGAGGTTATTGATATTTCTCCCAGCAATCTTGATTCCAGCTTGTGTTTCTTCTAGCCCAGTGTTTCTCATGACGTATTCTGCATATAAGTTAAATAAGCAGGGTAACAACATACAGCCTTGATGTATTTCTTTTCCTATTTGGAACCAGTCTGTTGTTCCATGTCCAATTCTAACTGTTGCTTCCTGACCTGCATATAGTTTTCTCAAGAGGCAGAAAAGGTGGTCTGGTATTCCCATCTCTTTCAGAATTTTCCAGTTCATTGTGATCCACACAGTTAAAGTCTTTGGCATAGTCAATAAAGCAGAAATAGATGTTTTTGTGGAACTCTCTTGCTTTTTCCAAGATCCAGCAGATGCTGGCAATTTGATCTCTCATTCCTCTGCCTTTTCTAAACCCAGGTTGAACATCTGGAAGTTCATGGTTCACATATTGCTGAAGGCTAGCTTGGAGAAATTTGAGCATTGCTTTACTAGCATATGAGATGAGTGCAATTGTGTGTTAGCCTGAGTATTCTTTGGCATTGCCTTTCTTTGGGATTGGAATGAAAACTGACCTTTTCCAGTCCTGTGACCACTGCTGTGTTTTCCAAATTTGTTGGCATATTGAATACAGTACTTGTACAGCATCATCTTTCAGGATTTGAAATAGCTCAACTGGAATTCCATCACCACTAGCTTTGCTCATAGTGATGCTTTCTAAGGCCTACTTGACTTCACATTCCAGGATGTCTGACTCTAGGTGAGGGATACCATCGTGATTATTTTGGTCATAAAGATCTTTTTTGTACAGTTCTTCTGTGTATTCTTTCCACCTCTTCTTAATATCTTCTGCTTCTTTTAAGTCCGTTCCATTTCTGTCCTTTATCGAGCCCATCTTTGCATGAAATGTTCCCTTGGTATCTCTAATTTTCTTAAAGAGATCTCTAGTCTTAGTGAAGCCAATGAAGAAGTAGATGTTTTTTCGGCATTCCTTTGCTTTCTCTATGATCCAATAAATTTGGCAATTTGAGTTCTGGTTCCTCTGCCTGTTCTAAATTCAGTTTGTACATCTATAATTTATTGGTTCACATACTGGTGATGCCTAACTTGAAGGATCTGAATCATTACTTCATGGCATGTGAAATTAGCACAGTTTTCAGTAATTTGAACATTATTTGGCCTTGCCTTTCTTTAGGATTGGAATGGAAACATACTTTTTTAAGTTCTGTGACCACTGCTGAGTTTTCCACATTTGCTAACATAATAAATGCAGCACTGAAAAGAAATACATTAAGTCTGTATATTTTCACCCTGCTTATTTAACTTATATGCAGAGTACATCATGAGAAACAATGGGTTGGAGGAAGCATAAGCTGGAATCAAGACTGTCTGGAGAAATATCAATAATTTAAGATATGCAAATGACACCACCCTTATGGCAGAAAATGAAGAACTAAAGAGCCTCTTGATGAAAGTGAAAGAGAAGAGTGAAAAAGTTGGCTTAAAGCTCAGCATTAAGAAAACTAAGATCATGGCATCTGGTCCCATCACTTCATGGCAAATAGATGGGGAAACAGTGGAAACAGTGTCAGACTTTATTTTTCTGGGCTCCAAAATCACAGCAGAGGGTGATTGCAGCAATGAAATTAAAAGTCACTTACTCCTTGGAAGGAAAGTTATGACCAACCTAGATAGCATACTAAAAAGCAAAGGCTTTACTTTGCCAACAAAGGTTCATCTAGTGAAGGCTATGATTTTTCCAGTGGTCATATATGGATGTGAGAGTTGGACTATAATGAAAACTGAGCACTGAAGAATTGATGTTTTTGGACTGTGGTGTTGGAGAAGACTCTTGAGAGTCCCTTGGACTGCAAGGAGATCCAACAAGCCCATTCTAAAGGCGATCATTCCTGAATGTTCATTGGAAGAACTGATATTGAAGCTGAAATTCCAATACTTTGGCCACCTGATATGAGGAGATGACTCATTGGAAAAGACCCTGATGCTGGAAAAAAATTGAGGGCAAGAGGAGAAGGGGACAACAGAGGATGAGATTGTTGAATGGCATCATCAACTCGATGGACTTGGGTTTGCGTGGACTCTGGGATTTGGTGATGGACAGCAAAGCCTGGCGTGCTGCAATGAATGGATTTGCAAAGAGTCAGACATGACTGAGCGACTGACTGAACTGAACTTAATAGCATTTGAAATAACTCAGGTGGAAGTCCATCACCTCCACTAGCTCTGTTCATTTTCATTCTTCCTAAGCCCCCACGTGGGGCTTCTCCAGGGGCTCAGCAGTAAAGTATCTCCCTGCAATACAGGGGCTGCAAAAGTTGTGGGTTCAGTCCCCGGGTCAGCAAGATCCCCTGGTGAAGGGCATCACTACCCACTCCAGTAATCTTGCCTGGAGAATCCTATGGACAGAAGAGCCTAGCAGGCTAAAGCCCATAAGGTTACAAAGAGTAGAACATGACTGATGTAGCTTACCATGCATTCATACACATGACTCAGATATATGGGGAAAAAAAATCTCCAGTTTGATTCTCCACCTTATGTGTCTCTTCACTGATCTCTTTTATTTTTATTATTTTTTTCACTTTATGAGTATTAAAACTGTAGTTCAGATTCAATCTCAGTATAAGCTATTGAATTTAAATTAAAATTTAGATATAAATCTTACACCTAAAACTTGTAATCAACCAGCATTTAGTTAATTTTTTTTTTTTTTAGGAACTCCAGTTTTATTAGTCATCAGGAAATTGCACATTAAAATCATGGTACACTACCACTGTATACTCACTATGACTACAATGAAAAAGAAAGAAAATACCAAGCACTTGTGAAGATGTGATATAACCAAGCTCTCACTTCCTAGGCATGTACAATCACTCTGGAAAATTGTTTAGTAATCTCTACTAAAGCTGAACAGGTATACTCTGCTGGAGTACTTTTACCAGACACATAACTAACAGAAATGTACGTATACCTGTTTCAAAATATACAAACAAAGATGTTCATAGCAGCTTTATTCTAATTGCATCCTCGTGTTCTCAGTCGTGTCTGATTCTTTGTGATGCCATGGACTGTAGCCCACCAGGTGTCTTTGCTCATGGGATTCTACAGGCAAGAATACTGGAACAGGTTGCCATTTCCTATTCCAGGGGATCTTCCTGACCCAGAGATCTAATTCACATATTTTTTTTTCTACAACTTTATTTTTTTAATTACTTTGCAATATTGTATTGGTTTTGCCATACATCAACATGAATCCACCACAGGTATACACCTGTTCCCTATCTTGAACCTCCCTCTTTCCTCCCTTCTGCCCCCTTTCCCTAGGCAACATAATTCTCCTAAAAGAAAAGGGAGGAATGAGAGGGTAACAGGCAGGAAGGCCAGGGGTCTCCAAATGGAAGAAATAGCCTGCAAGTGTCAGACATTTTTATCTCTCTTAAGTAGCATTAGGAAACAAACTAGTGATATTTTTTCCTTCTCTATACAAATTTAAAAGAAGATTTCTATTAAAATATTGTGTTGCCATAATGACACCTGGTTTCACCTAAAGTTAACTATTCTCAAGCCTAGAGATGACCAAAGCCTTTTTCCTGTGGAAATGTTTATCTTAAGTTATGCTAATGTACTATGCATTTACCCCAAACTCTGTCTTTAAGTTGGTTCAGAAGTTGATTCTTGGCTCAGAACTTACTTGACAAACCAGTATTTATACTCAGATATTGTTCCTTTAATCTATGTAAATGAAACTATTTGTATGGTGATCTGCCCTTCTTCAAAATTCAAGTTAATCATTTTATGGCCCAGGATGAACCATCTGGTGCTGAGATTATCCCAAAATGCCTCTTATGGGTGAGGGTCCTGGTGCCCTTCTAAGTTTT
>SJYC01140691.1:0-23637 GCA_006408675.1 Madoqua kirkii
AAATATTCACCAATTTTAATAATTATTTTTCAAATGCACCCTGATATGACACCTGTCACAATCAATCTAACAAAATTGTTTTGAATGAAGTTAAAGACAACTAAGCACCACTACAGCCATCTTACAGAAAGAAACAAATGAAACTTTTGTTCAACCCAATAAGTTTAAATCTATGCATACCGGAGAATGTTCACCAGAAATATCTGAGTTCAAAAGATCAATAGGCAACAAAAGTATTCTCAGGAAAAAAAATAATTAAGTTTTAGGTTTGTATCAATACACAGTAATCAACAGTAGACAAAACAGTAAACTTTAGAAAGAACAAACTAAGTTTTCTCAGAAAGTCACAATAAGGCTGACACATTACAAACCTGGATGAGTGACTAAACACACTAATCTAAAGCAAAACCTGGACAAAGGTATAAGATGTGGTGCTGTGAGGTTTATAGACTATTGAAGAACAAGAACAGCTGCAGAACTGTCCTGTTATTCTCCAGATTTAATGTTCCTGACACTTCTCCAAACACATATAAAAGCTGTGAAGATGCAATAAGAAAAAAAAACGTCAAGAATCATTATGTATTAAATGGGTTTACTGTCTCACCTTTGGAATCAGCCTGATTTTTATTTATGTCTTCTAGAAAAGGGAATCATAACTATTACTAACACCTAACAGCCTATCCTAAGAATTTCTATGATAGTTTGTGTGAAGGAAGGAAGGAAGAGAGGGAGGGAAGGAAAAGAAAGGAGGGATGATAGGTTAGTAACACACCATATATGGAGCATTTAAGGACTTATAAGTGACTAGACTAAATTTGAAGCTTTATCATTAGACTGTGTGCTTCAAAATCAGAAGGAAGATGAAAAATGTAGGGAAAATCTGAATAAAGCATATAAAAGCAAATAAGAATGATTTTCTTTAGGATCATTCTTATAGAACAAACTAGAAGGGAGTTTCAGATGGAAGAAAAAGTAGGGAAATCTCAGCCAACTAATTTTGATTTGGGGCAGGGGGCAAATTTTACAGTTTCCAAAATAAATTTCTAAAAAATTTAAAACTGCCCACAGGATTGCCAAACTATTTATTTCAAGTGTCATCATTTGGTGAGTTTAATCAGTTCCATAAAGGAAACAATAAATGATAGCCAAACAAAAATATAAACTGTAAGAGCTTAAGAATCATTGGTGAGAAGCAATGCTTTTCCCCAGGAAGGCTGATCAGCTGTGGGCTCTACACAGAGGGAGAGTCTCCTCGAACTTACGTAATCTTAAGTTAAAGAATGAAATGTGGCCAAGTAGGAGAAAAACAAATTAAAAAGGACAAGTTCTCATTAATTACTCAAAGTTTTTATAGAAAGTAGCAATAAAGGTTTCATAAGTTTCCCACTTCTGCCTAGAATAGGTTTTACCAAATTTTAGTAAAGACATGGGTAGAAATATTTCTGTCAGAGTATTAACTTAAATTTCATTTTCAATTCTTATTTTCAGACACTTGAGTCCTGTGGTTGGCATTACATTAGTGTTTCTGGAGGGTGGTCATGTTGCCAATGATTTTTAATGGATGTCAAAGTAGAAAACAACATTCTAACTTGGAAGAAATAATTCAGGCCAGAGAAGAAAGCATAAGACGTTGTGATGCAAACCACCTATGTCAAACAAATGCAACCATGCTGAAACAATACAGTTTGTGCTTCAGACAAAAAAATATGGTGATATTCTTATGGGTTACAGAAAATCATACAACAAATTTAGAAATGATACTCTTTTGTACTGGGGGAAATTAGAGAACACTGTGCTATGGGCAAAGACCCTTTCCTAGTCCCAAAGCCTTTTCTCTTTGCCAAACTAAAGCAGACACATGAGCTGCAGCAGGTGAAGGACCAGGCCTTGGACACTTGGGTGTGTGAGCAGAGACTGGATAAAATAATGAAAATGTCTTTGACTGTGTGGATCACAACAAACTGTGGAAAAGTCTTAAAGAGACAGGCATACCAGACCACCTTACTGCCTCCTGAGAGCAGGAAGTTAGAACTGGACATGGAAAAACAGACTGCTTCCAAATTGGGAAAGGAGTATGTCAAAGCTGTATATTGTCACCCTGCTTATTCAACTTACATTAGAGTACATCATGTGAAATGCCGGGCTGGATGAAGTACAAGCTGGAATCAAGATTGCCAGGAGAAATATCAACAGCCTCAGATATGCAGATGATACCACTCTAATGGCAGAAAGTGATCTAAAGAGCCTCTTGATGAAGGTAGAAGAGGAGAATGAAAAAGCCAGCTTAAAACTCAACATTCAAAAAACTAAGATCATGGCATCTGGTCTCATACTTTATGGAAACAGTGACAGATTTTATTTTCTTGGGCTCCAAAGTCACTGTGGATGGTGACTATAGCCACAAAATTAAAAGATGCTTGCTCCTTAGGAAAAAAGCTATGATAAACTCAGACAGCGTATTAAAAAGCAGACACACTTTTGCCAACAAAGATCCATGTAGTCACAGCTATGGCTTTTCCACATCTGTAGTCATCTACAGATGTGAGAGTTGGACCATAAGGAAGGTTTAGTGCCAAAGAACTGATGTTTTTGAACTGTGAGACTGGAGAAGACTCTTGAGAGTCCCTTGGAGAGCAAGGAGATTAAATAAATCAATACTAATGGAAATCAACCCCGAATGTTCATTAGAAGGACTGATGCTGAAGCTCCAATACTTTGGGCACCTGATGTGAAGAGCCATCTCATTAGAAAAGGCCCTGATTCTGGGAAAGACTGAAAGCAGGAGGATAAGGGGGTGACAGAGAATGAGGTGGTTGGATGCTATCACCGATTCAAGGGACATGAGTTTGAGCAAACTGAGGGAGATAGTGAAAGACAAGGAAGCCTGGCGTGCTGCAGTCCATGGGGTTGCAAAGAGTCAGACATGATTTAGCGACTGAAGAACAACAACAACAGTGAGAATATCACACAAGAAAAGCCCAAAGACCTGGGATCTAGTTCCATATCTGCCATTTGCTAAGCATGAGTCATGAGTGGGTACCTATCGGAGCCTCTATTCCTCACTAATAAAAAGGAAATGATAACTCTTGCTCTTTCAAAGTCCTCAGGAAGATTAAGGAACATATCATTATAAGGTGATAGTAATTTGGAGGTCTAATAATAATCCCCCTTATGACTCAACCCTGTCACTAAGTCATGCTGACTCTTTGTGACCCCATGGACTATTAGCCCTCCAGGCTCCTCTGTCCATGGGATTTTCCCAGACAAGAATATTGCAGTGGGTTGCCATTTTCTTCTCCAGGGGAAATTCCCGGCCCAGGGATGAAACTTCTCTCTCCTATGTTTTATGCATTTCAGACAGATTCACCAAACCATCAGGGTAGCCCCCATAAGTCCCCAAACCTCTTTAAAAAGAAACACGTTTTCCTCACTTAAAAATGCAAGATAGAGCTTCAGCTTTCCAACAGATTGTAGCAGAACAAGTAGAAAAGGTGCCAGAGAATACCAACTAAGCTTAAGAGTGAAATTTTAATTTGATCATTAGGCAGAGTTAATGAATATTTCTTTGGTGCCCAAGGCATGGACAAGTAGTTGATTTAGCATTTAGGCAGACCCATGGGCACTTTTAGCCCCATATAGCATCACTCAATGCCATGTCACAGACAATAGAGGGAGTTTTACTTGACTCAGTCAACCTGAGTATTTCTCAGACTCCATCCTTCTCAGTCTCACTTGGACAAAGCTCTCAAACAAACAAACAAACAAACAAAAAAGGTCAGCTTATCTGAGTCCAACAAGGTGCTGAGTTCCTTGTGTCAGAGCTCTAGAAATAAGGTACTATTCTTAGCTGGGTTTACTTGGGAAATGTTAGCAATGGTTGTTAGCTATTCTGGGAATGACACTGAATTTGGATGGGATCAGGTTGCGCCTCCACTAGAGGAATGTCTGTTCTGGTTAGGAAGAGGGCATGAGGATTGTAACTTCAGTTTGAACATTTTAAATCAGCTTACGGGTAAAGAGAAGTTCCTGCAACCCAATTCCTCCACACAATTTACCTGTAGCTCTGAGCTTTTTCATGAAAGGTAAGGGGTACTTCCAGTCAGCGTGAGTCTAACCACCACATGAACTGGTTAAATTCACTACATTGCCCCCTGATGGAAGACAAAAACTTTAGACACAAGGAAGGTCACTGGAAACTTCCCAAAACACACTTCACATAGTCCCTGAACAGCTTACTATATTTCCTGGCACCCAACACTGGCATCAGTGTGAAGAGCCTGCGCCAATGTTTTAGATATCACAGGTAGATAAATACAATCAGGAAACCAGAGGGACTTTATAAAGAAACAAACAATCTTAGGGCTCAGTGGACATCTGAAGGCAGAATAATACACAGCAAATTTTGCTTACTTAACAAATTTACAGAGTGCATTCTGGGCATGACAAACAGTAGATCACAGTCCATTTCTAAGCTTTCACAAGTGCATTGTACATATCTAACATCTTGTATTTCTCTGTTCAAAAGACTCACCTATAAAAGTCCTACATAAATACACTTCAATAAAGGATCATTTAATCTAGATGAATATAGGAGTTAATATCTATAAAGCACCTAGAAAAATCTCTAGCACATATTCTTTATATATACAAATATTTGGTAAATAAAAAAATTAAGAATTTATTACATCTATTTCTAAACAAGTCAACATAATTATTAACTCCTTGGAGCTTTTTAAAGATTTTCCTACAGTTTCATCAGATTTCTAGAAACATACTACACATATAATAAATACTGCTTTCTAACTGATTTATTTAAAATATTTATTGAATATGGCTAATCAAAAGTAATTGAACATTTCTGAAATTTATTTTCAGTGTCTATGTTTTATGTGAGCATTCAGTTAAACCAATTTATAAAGAAGCCTTCACAGTTATTTCCTTACTCTTGCAGATGTTCATTATGCATTCTGCATGTCACCTGACAGGCCTCGGTCCTGCATCTAATTTATCCCAGACTGTATGGCATCATACCATCAGTGCTATGTGGAAATGGCAGCCTTGATGTGGTCCTTCATAACCTCAGATCTGAGAGGATGAAACAGAATACAAGGATCAGGACATAGTCTCAAAAGAAGTCACACTGTACAATCTAGGGGCCAGGGTGGAGGTCACTGCTCCTGAGACAGGCAGGGTCAAAGCGCTATACTCTACACAAGCTGAACTCCTGCATCCCTGGCAACATACCTGCTATACAGTCTAAAATAGCCCTCTTCTGCGGGCTTCCCAGGTGGCTCTAGTGGTAAAGAACCCATCTGCCAATGCAAAAGATGTAAGAGACTCAGGTTCAATCCCTGGGTCAGGAAGATCTTCCACAGGAGGACACTGCAACCCACTCCAGTACACTTTCCCTGGTGGGCTACAGCCCATAGGATCGCAAAGAGTTGGACACAGCTGAAGCTACTTACCACATGCACGTGGGCGCACGCGTGCACACACACACACACACACACACACACACATACACATATAGGAGTTAATATCTATAAGATATTAACATATCACTGCAAATGGTGACTACTGCCATGAAATTAAAAGACATTTGCTCCTTGGAAGAAAAGCTATGACCAACCTAGACAGCATACTAAAAAGCAGAGATATTACTTTATCAACAAAGGTCTGTGTAGTCAAAGCTATGGTTTTTCCAACAGTCATGTATGGATGTGAGAGTTGGACTATGAAGAAAGCTGGGCACTGAAGAATTGATGCTTTTGAACTGTGGTACTGGAGAAGACTCTTGAGAGTCCCTTGGACTGCAAGGAGATCCAACCAGTCCATCCTGAAGGAAATGAGACCTGAATGTTCATTAGAAGGACTGACGCTGAAGCTGAAACTCCAATACTTTGGCCACCTGATGTGAAGAAGTGACTCATTAGAAAAGACCCTGATGCAGGGTAAGACTGAAGGTGGGAGGAGAAGGGGATGACAGAGGATAAGATGGTTGGATGGTATCACTGACATGATGGACATGAGTTTGAGTAGGCTCCGGGAGCTGGTGATGGACAGGGAAGTCTGGCGTGCTGCAGTCCATGGGGTCACAGAGAGCTGGATATGACTGAGTGATTGAACTGAACTGAATATCTACAGTAAAAGTTGCTAATATGAAGTCGCTCAATTGTGTCCAACTCTTTGTGACCCCATGGACTGTAGCCCACAAGGTTTCTCCATCCTTGGGATTTTCCAGGCAAGAATACTGGAGTGGGTTGCCATTTCCTTCTCCAGGAGATCTTTCCAACCCAGAGATTGAACCTGGGTCTCCCATTAAAATGCAGCAGATGTTTTAAGGCACCTAGAAAAATCTCTAGCACTTATTCTTATATACACAAATATATATATATATATGTAATATATATATATATAATAGATTGAGGCAGACAATGAGTTCCTTATGCTCACATTTTTCACCTTCAATTTTCTACTTACTTGTTTCTTTCAAACATTCTCATTTTTCCCATTTAAATTTCTACTCTTCTTGAGAGCCAAGGTTCAAATTAAGAGTCATTTCCCCAGTATATACAGTTTGCCATTCATCAGCGTCCACAGGAGCATCAGCTTTGTGTCCAGTTCATCAAATTTTAGCTTTTCTGACCTCTTTTTCAAATGAGCTACACTTTCCAAATATCATCTTCCAAGCTTCAGACTTTTCTGGCTCCCTCTGCTCACTGCCATTGGGAGGCTCTCCTTATATGCCTCTTGACATTCACGGTCAGTTATGAGTTATTAACTTCTTTCAGCAAAACATTTCTAAAGATGGTCAATAAGCCCACATTTCACAACTTCTTCAAATGCCTAGGACATCTCTCTCTCTCTCCAAACTGTGATAGATATCTATAAAATCTTAGCTCTGAGACTATATAGACATGGACATCTATGTGATTCTCCTGGTCTATTTCCACTCATAGGTCAAAAAAACCCATACAGTCCAGTACACCCTTAATTCACTTCATAGGTCACATTTCATCAAATCCTAAAAAGAATGCTGCACTAAAATCTAGTCAATCTATTGTCACTCTCTTCAGTCCACTAACAAATCTATTGTACCAAGAACGGCACTCTGCCTGTCCACAGAATTGTTCATTTAGAAACACAACTACAGACAAGATTATTGCTTCCACTCCATTAGTGGCAAGCCAAAGAAATTCGAAAGACTAGAGAGGGGTTAACACTTAAATTCCTTTCAGAAAAGGGACTTCCTTTATTTCACTGGCTCAAGGCAACTCTTTTACTCCTCATTCCATACAAAAGAAGATCTCAGAGGAAACACAAATTTTAGACAAGAGAAGAAATGGAAAGAGCTCGAAACAAAACAAGACCTCAGAGGTGTTTTTCTGGAGTGTATATTTCCCAGGCTGGTGCTGACATTCCTTCCAATCACTAAAATATAAGAAGATTTGAAGTTTGCTTTTCCTTCATCTGAACACAATCATCACTTTCACAGTATGCCACAAACTCACAGCTTTACCCTCACCCTCCAACAAAAATAAACCCATTCCTGCCATGCACTTCCCAAGGGTAACTATCTACTCTTCCACTCACATTCCCTCCAGGTCATCTTTCCCAGCACTATGCTCTCTAGGCTTAAGGGTGTGAACAAGGAATAGGCGACCCCTCACTTTCATCACCCTGACTTCCACCAGGATTAAAGATTTCATAATATAACTGAATGGTTCTTAGGTTTGTGGAATGTGGAATTCTAAAGGTAACTGGAGATTAAACATTCGATAAATGTTGCCCATTATTCCACTAAACTCTAAGCAAGGCCTGAATCTGAATTTTCCCATCAATGTGTCTCAGCACCCAGCAGAGTATCTGGCACAAAGTAGGTACTCAGTATCTATTTGCTGAATTAATGAACATATAAATGAGTAAATGAATAAATGAAAGATCACTTATTCCAAATGTCTATTTTAAGGATGACAAATGCTATGTAGCCTTAATAGCAAGACACTTTGTATTTGTTTTCTGTCTTACCTGCAGTCTACTGAAAGTCTTAAATAATATAAAAAACTAATTTAAATGACTTACCCAGTTTCTCACAGTTCTAATACCAATATTTCAGTGCTCCTAAACTAAACAAAAACAAAAACAAAAAAATACCCATGGTTGGAAAATCAGCTCCAGTAAAAAGCTGTGAATCTATATGAGCTTATAAGTATAGAACCTATGATCAAAAGTATGTATATTAACAAAGTATATGAAAAGTGAATGGGAAAGTGAAAGTCGCACAGTTGTGTCCGACTCTTTGCGACCCCATGGACTATACAGTCCATGGATTTCTCTAGGCCCAGAATACTGGAGTGGTAACCTTTCCCTTCTCCAGGGGATCTTCTCAACCCAGGGATCAAACCCAGGTCTCCCACACTGCAGGCAGATTCTTTACCAGCTGAAAGGTGTACTATAAATTTAATTTAACATAAGCACTAAATTTAGATGGACTTAGCAGCAGCAGCAGCATGATGTTCAAGCACTTGATAATCTCTGAATGCATAATCAATATCATCTTGATATTAATATGAGAATGTTAAGCTGATGACAATTTTGCTGGTTAGCCAGTGTTTGCATATTGATCATTTGTTTCCAACTATCTATGAAAGCAAGATCTCCTTAAGGAAAAATATAAATAATGGGGTAATTAAAACCAAATAAGGTGTTTTTATATCAGTAAGTGAAATACATATCTCCATTTTAAAAGTGAAATATTCAATTATTCAAAGCAGTGAATTCAATGCAGAATTCAACATACTCACTAAAGAGAAAAGTGGAGAATTTCAGCAACTATCCACCTACTGCAAAAGGGGAAATATATTTTACTTATCCCATTAGATATCTCATACAAAACTGAGGGATGGTTTTGTTTCACCTAATTGGAGAAATAGTCTCAGTTTTGTCCTGAAAAGCTGGTATTTACATGTATGAATAATCTCTATTCCATAGGAAAACTGGATTTTAGTGTACTTCACTGGTCACCTATATGTCACATATATTATAAAATGTATTACTTTTTGTAATATTATTAATGCTAATAAAAATAAAAGAGCTTATAAAATGAATATGTTGATCTAGAGAGAGGGAGGAAATACTGCTGTTTATTCACCCAAATATTACATATTAAATACCATTTTGTGACTTTATGTACTAATGAATTTGACTAAACAAAAAATGTCTTACTCCGCTCTTTGCTGACTGTCAAACAGACTCTAAGAAGTCCACCATTTACATTGTAAGAGTTAAGGTTTACTACATTCTGTTGTGAATCAAATACCAACTGATAGAAAAGCAACGAATCATTGATTAGCTTAGTCTTCTCTGAGTGAGGAAGAACCAGATTGCCTGTGTTAATCCATCTACTTAAAAGGGAAATATTTTGAGGATTTTCAAAAGGAACATTGAATCCTCCAAACAAATACATGCAGATCTGGAAGAACCATTTATAATAAAAGTTTGGGTGTGTCTACATTTTCCTTACTGATAACTGCAACCGATTAATTGGCAAAACTTGTTAGCAGGACAAAACTGGAAATCAATTTATTTATTCTGACAAGTTTTCTACTAGAGATATCAAGGAACAACTGATGTGTCTTGGAAATAACTAAAAACAACACTCTCTTTGGCATCAGCTGTGTGTTTTCTTTGGTTTGATTTTCCCTGGTTTTCCATGGCAAACAGAATTTGCTTAAAGACACCTCTCCTTGCTCTGCCTGCCTATTCTCCATGGGAATCAAAATTCCTTATCTGATGATATGTCCGCCTTCCTGCAGCAGATGGAGTTGATACCCTGCAGCCCGTGAGGCATGTTCCCCCAGGAAGGTGAGCCTACTGAATGTGTGAACCATAGAAAGAGAAAATGTTTTCCATTACCAAAGGCAAACACAAAACCTGAAGGAGATTGTAAAAGGTGGTCCAGAGAACATCTGCTGCCTTCTAAAGAATTTATTATATTATGGAGTATACAATCTTTGTCTAAATGGATATCTCCAAAGTCTATGCAGCAAAACCCCCCAAAAGTTGTGAATGTGAGGACACAGGGCAGAGATGTAATTCAGTTCTATTCTGACATTCAAACAAAGAAATGTGGCTGTTTGGGAGAACTCTCCTGACTATAAAGGAACCATCTGGTACTAATTATGATATCCAGCCTTATTTAAAACCATCATTTCATTTGTATTTCAAGTTTCTAATGTAGTTAAGGTTTCCCCTGTTCCTACCATACCATAATTTTATACACACACACACACACATACACACACACATATATAAAGCTTTTGAAAAATTGTGTAAGGATTACTTCTAAGAATAGCAGAGAGTTACAAAATTCTCCCAGATTTTTTAAAACTGGAAGTCATTTTCTGTCTTCTTCAACAGATAACAGTAATAGTTCCAGAACAATTTAGTGGCTTACATCATTGGAGCATTACATCTGGACACCACGAGTGTAGTACACTCTTGTCCCTACAAGCGTGTGAGGTTTTGCATTCAAGAAACATTCCAGATTCAGAATCAGTGAGACCTTGCCTCTCTGGTCTGTTGAAACCCCTTGTGAGAGCCATGAGGCCATAAAGAGTTTATAAATCAATTTCCTTCTCTCAAATGGCCAGAGACTAAACCAGATAAAGTAAATCCTTTCTCTTGTAGGCTACTGGCTAGATGCAGAAGGCTTGGTGGTGACATGCTTCCTTCCAATTCAGCTGTGTTTTAAATCTTCCCTTTTTGAGAGAATAGCTTCAAAGAGGCTTCAGAATTCCCTAAAATCCTTTTACTTCTTTTTTTACTTTTAGTTACAAACTGAAAACTGAATTTAGAAAGGAGGTAACATGAGTTTTAGTGGATGATTCTCCTTTAAGTCACAAGGAATGACAAGACACTTTACTAAAGGAACAGAAAGAGTGTCACCCTTTCTAACTATAGAGTAGTTTCCTTTTCCCACAAAAGAGCTATAGTCAACATGTTGAGAAAAATCTAATGACCATGAGATTTGTGAATAAGTCTTTTGATTCTACCCTTCTTTCCTGCTGGCTATTTCTCTACCCCAGAGTCTGGCTGAACCAGGAATAAGAGGAAAAAGAACACTTGACTACTTGGGGATCTCTGGCAAAAGGTTTAGTGTAGGACAAGGTTCAACCTAATCTCTAAAATAAATTTTTCAAATATTATTGGTACAAACTCAGTCTGTTCCCCATTACTACAGATACCAGGAATTAACTGTAATTTTGCTTCTATTTGATTCCCCGTAGGGACAAAACCACAGTTTTAATGCCAACACATGCACATTCTAACATTACAGTAAACGTTTTTCTGACGCATTTACAGATTCACAAAAAAAAAAAAAAAGAGAGAGAGAGAGATAAACTGAAACATTTGGCTAAGGCTTAGTTACTTCTCTGAGAATCAGTAATATTTCAGAAAGTGGAACAATGTAGAAATTACTAAATCCATTCTTTTAAAACCCTCAGGTTAGAGTTTGAATTACTAGAAAAAGAAAGAAATGCAAATTGTTTATTGTTTTCACATGTACAGTAAATTCAGAAAGTTGTACTTCTTTCAAGAACCATATGGGAGAGAGAGACTTTCTTTTCATCAGGAGTGGTTTTGCTTATTGTGCCAAGAGCTAAAAAGATGTTTTTAATAACCAAAGCCAGTTTGTTATACAATCTGTCTGGATCTTTCTTGTAAGAGAGATGAAGGTCTCTTGGGTAGGAAACAGAGGGTGATGGGGAAGTTGACTGAGATGATAGAAAAGTTGTGCAAGAAACACAATCCAAAGGGAAGTATCTTTAACTCAAGGTTGATAGACAAACTGGTTTGCATATTTCATTGAGGAACCATGGGAGGTTATTGAGGCTCCTTTTGTAAATATAACCATGTTCTTTATGAGGAAATGTGAATTGAGTGCTGAAAACATGTCCCCTAAATATCCAAGTTTGGTGCAAGTGAAGGATTCACTCAACGATGGCCTGAGAGGGCCTCAGAGAGAAGATGACTGCTCTTTGAAAATGACTTGAATCAACAGAAGGCCAGAACCCTGCCTCAGAGGCTAGGGGAAAAGCATTCTTAGGAATGAGAGTGATCCTGAGAGGATCCCACAGCTGTTCTCCCTAAACCTATGTTTAAAGAGAACACATCAAAAACTAGTGCCAGACCTTTATAAAGTGTTCATGGTTCATGATGAAATAAGAAAATTAAGGAAAATATAGTGCATTTTTCATAAAGTTAAATAAAGCCATTGTAAAGGTCAGTTCTTTATTATAAGAGTATATCCTTCCTATATTTCTCAAGTTAAAATATGCTTCAATATATTGCATTGAACCACAGGAAATTGCCAATATTCAACTGTTTTTGACCTACAAAAATGGCAATTTCCTTGGTTTCAAGCTAACATTACATGATGACGATTGGATATAAGAGCTTGTAATGACTCTCTATGGCAAAATACGGACCTGGTAACCATATGTCAGTACCCAGATTTATTTTTGAAATTTTTCTATTCCATAAAATCCACATAACTATAAATTGCTATTAGAGAGCACTCAATTAGCAGACTTCTAAATTTTGACTATTGTAAAATAAAACAAAACAATTTTTTTAAAAGGACAGGGGGAAAAAAAAGATGACTCAGCTGCTGAATAGAATATTATGGACACTGAAAGCTAGCTTCATAGGAAGGAGGGGCTGGAATCCCTGAGTCTTAGGACATAAGGAATATCATAAAGACATATATATGAAACTCTGAGCTAAGAGAGGTTGTCCAATCCCTGCCCTAGCCTGATCAGGAAAGGAAATTGCTGATTACTGTCATTCATATTTCTCCAGTAGAAGGGCACAGAAGTTGATCCTCCATTGGAAAATAAAGGTAAAAAATCTGTTTGGTAACTTAGTTTAAAAAAGAGAGAGAGAGAGAGAGAGAGTTCCATAAAGTAAGGTGTGGTTCCTGCCAATAGTAGAGATTAAGAATAGTAATGCAGTCCTCTAGGTCTTTACAAAAGATATCTGTCCGAAAAAAAGGGTTCCTGTATTTGACCTTCCCAACCACCACTCTAGCACAATTAACTGGCAAACAGTGGACCAAATAGGATTCTCTCTGAATGTGAATTTGAATTTATGGAAGTTGAGCTAAAGGTCCTGAGGAGTGAAGTCTGAGCCTGCTATTTTGAAACGGGCACAAAGATACAATGTATAAGCAGAGAGCCAAGAGAGACGTGAAATAAACATAAAGAAATGATGAGAGATCTTGAGAAAGAGGTGGAACAACAGCAAGGCAGAGAAAGTAGCTTGCTTGTTTGTAGACTATACTCCAGTTGCAGGGCCAGTCTCTCAAGAGTTAGCTGGATATTGGGGTCCAGACCCCTTGAGTTACATGAGACTAATTTTCCTTTACTTAAGCCAGTGTCGAGTTTCTGAGTCTTACAAGCAAAAGATTTCAGGTGAATTGTAACGTGATCTATTTAGTAGGAGAAGAAACTGGATTACCATCAGAATTCGCCAATAGTAGTAGCAATCTGACTATGTATTCTTCCTTTTATCTCTTCCATATAGGGTTCATCCTTAGCCCTTTCTTTCCTCTTATGCAGCAGGTGTGATAACTCAGCAGTGGATGTAACCTGAAATTTGGAAATGCTTCTAACCTTAATGACAAATCAGTAAACTTTGGCTGCATAGCAAACCACTCCAAACCATAGTGGCTAAAAACAACGAAGTTTTAGCCACAATTCTGCAGGTGGGCAATTAGGCTGACTTTGGCTTGGCAGTTCTTCAGGTCTTAGCAAGGCTTACTAGACATCTGTGGTCTTCTACTGGGTCAGCTAGGTGCTGGCTAGTCTAGGGTGGCCCTCTGCTCAAAT
Source organism: Madoqua kirkii (assembly GCA_006408675.1). Taxonomy (NCBI): domain Eukaryota; kingdom Metazoa; phylum Chordata; class Mammalia; order Artiodactyla; family Bovidae; genus Madoqua; species Madoqua kirkii. Next base: position 13,893 of record SJYC01140691.1, read on the forward strand.
GGCTTATCTCTCTTCCAGATGGTCTCTCATCGTCAAGTAGGTTCTTCCTCTGTGATTATTTACTTGACAGCTGAGCAGTGTTCCAGGAGAACTAGTGGATTCTTGGGCTGAGAACCAACCCAGCATAACTTCTGCTGCATTCCATTGGCCAAAAACAACCATCAAGCTAGCCCAGATTCAAATGCTGCGGAAACACACCATTTCTTAAGGTAAGCAACTGCACAGCTACAGCACAAGGGATGCAGATAAAGAGAGGGCAATAATTGTGGCCATTCTGCAAAACATCCACCACAGGTGCCTCCCACAGGGTCTATTAACAAGAGAGATTTCGCATGGTGCTCAGTCCATCTCTGCTCGAAGACCCTGGGATAAAGGCTACTTTCCATTTCCCTACTGGCTTCCTTCTGTCATATACAGAATCATAGGACATGGAGTATCAAATTCGAGGCATGGGCTCACAAAGCTAAACTATGGACTTGGATGGTTGCAAGACATGAAGCCTAGAATCTGGAAAGCCAGAGACAGCTGGTTTTAATAGTCTAAGAGAAGATTCTAGCCAAAGATTTGCAAACTCTGTCAGGCGCAGATGTTGCATTATGACATGGCAATTTAAAAGTATCTCTTTTAACTATAAACTTCCAGTTATAAGATTAATAAGTTCTGAGGATCTAATGTACCTGTTTATTATAGTTAGTAATACTATATTATATATTTGAAAGTTGCTGATTGCATCTTAAATGATCTCACCACACACACACAAAAAAGATAACGGTAATTATGTTACATGACAGAGGTTTAGCTAACACTATGGTGGTAATAATTTTGCTCTAAGTATATCAAATCAATAGGTTGTACACTTTAAACTTATAAAATATGTCAATTATATATCAATAAAGCTGGGATTGAAAAACAGAGTACCAAAAAAAAAGTATCTCTTTGGTGTGCTATTTCAACTCACACTACTTGGCTACAAAGATGGAAGATGGCATCTTCCTTAAGAGCCTCTCCCACTCTTGCATGGACTCACAGTCTTTCCAGAGCCACTAACACAAGCTGTACTTGTCCAGGCTACCAGTACCAAGGAGACTAGCAACAACGATCTGAGTGGCATAGAGCAGCAGAAAATGTCTTACTGTCACATCTAACAGAACCCAAGAGCAAAACAAACTAGACAAGATAAGGGAACTTTGTTACTTCAGTGAGCTGTGTGCTGTGTTTAGTGACTCAGTTGTGTCCCACTCTTGGCAACCCCATGACTATAGCCTGCCAGGCTCCTCTGTCCATGGGGATTCTCTAGGCAAGAATATTGGAGTGGGTTGCATGCTCTCCTCCAGGGAATCTTCCCAACCTAGGGATCAAACCCAAGTCTCCTGCATTGCAGGAGGATTCTTTACTGTCTGAGCCACCAGGGAAACCCGAGAATACTGGAGTAGGTAGCCTATCATTTCTCCGTGGGAACTTCCTGACCGAGGGATCGAACTGGGGTCTCCTGCATTGTTGGTCCTAAATAATATCCCAAGCCCGTGTTTGTAAGTGAACAACAAAAACCCCTGAAAAGTCATGATTTTCCAGACACAAAACAGGAAATATTAATGGACAGTGGGGGATAATCAATAAGGGGTCAGAAAATGCCCTACATGTAGATTGGCATTTACCTGATATGATTTGAAAGACATCAAATTTCCCAGAATTAGCTGGGGAAAACTAAAATTAAAAAAAAACAAAACCTGAAATTTTCACTATTAGAATAACTCTTTCTGTGACTTAAGAGTCTGCAAGAAATCACTATAAAAATATAATGTTTCAAATATATTTTAAAAGAGAAGTCACTGCTTCATTAACAATTTATCATGCTTCTCTTAGAGTTCAAATCCTGAGCAAAAGAAAAATAAAAAAGGAAGTCTTGACGAAAAAAGCAGGTGGGACAAAGGGAGAACTCAGTAGGAACCATGAGTAGACAGGGGTTTACACAGGGACACAGAGCACAGAAGAAGTAGAAGGAAGGGTTTTGTGATGACTTTGTGTCCTTCAGTGGTTTGCCTGGAGCCAGCACTGTGGAGAATGATGGAGACTGGTGAGGAGAGGAGGAGTACACAGAGAGGACACTGCCCAGACACTTGGATTTCCTTTTGGGTCACATCTAGATTTCCTATTGTCACATCTAGATTTCCTATTGTCACAGTGACAAATCACCACAAACTTAGTGGCTTCAAGCAACACAAATTCATTATCTTATAGTTTTGGAGGTCACAAGTCCTAAAATCAAGATGACAATGAGTCCCCAGAATGTCACCATTCTCCAGGTGTGTTCTCACTGGATCAGTACTTACCACAGCATGGATTTCTATCCCTTGCCCACAACGCTTCTGCCACTGCCCGTGGACTTACAGAATGTCTTACCATGTTATTTTACAGCACTGCTTCCAACCAAGCATTTCACAACACATGAAATGCAGCCAATGGGCCCATCCCCATGGAATTCACTGGTTTTCCCACGATGCCATCTTGAAGTAGCCAACTTGCCAGAACGACAGAATGGCTTTTTGAACACTCAGTTACAGTGTGCAAAGAGTGACAGTACTTTTCAAAGCTGGGGCATTATGGACCAGGAGGTAGTATGTAACTGGACAACAAACATATAGGTCTGTTTCTCCCATTAGCAAAATTCATGAATCTAAGATTCAAGGAATAGAAATAGGATTAACAGCTCTCACTAATACCCCTAATGATTCACTAATGAAGTGTTTGCTATTCATCCCTGAAACTTTAGGCTCAGCTTATTTGGACTCAATGTTCCCAAAAGAGAAATGATACTTTCAGCAAGAGACAAAACAGTGATTCCGGTGAACTGGAAATTGAGATGACCACATAGCCACTTTGGGGTCCCTATGTCTATGAATCAACAGCCAAAAGAAAAAGGTTACTGGGGGCAATTTTATCCAGAGGACATTTGCAATGTCTGGAGACATTTTTGTTGCCATAAATGTGATTACAGGAGGACAGTGAACTAGTACCTCATGGTTAGAGGTCAAGGATGTTGCTAACCAACATATGATGCACAGCCACTACAACAAAGAATGATCTAGTTCAAGATGCCAAAAATATGGGAATCCTGCATTCTCAGATGATCCTGGTGAATGACCCACGGTCAAGGGGAAATTGGGTTGCTCCCGCACAATGTGGGTAGAGAGGAACTCGGGAGCCCATTGGCATTGCTGTTATGTGATTGAAGTCCATGGAAAAGTAAAACAAGTCAATTCATGCAAGATTACTAATGGCCCAGAAACTTCAAGAATAAATGTTTAGGTTACCTCACCAGGAAAGGAATTCCAATTGCAGAAGAAGCCAGTTATAAACATCAGCTAGACCATGTAACTAACTGCAGAAATGAGAAATATTCCTGCATTTCTTCCTTGTTTTGATATGAACATCTGTGTACACACTAAATAACTTTTATGTTCCTTGCTTCTCCCATTTCCTGAGCAACTAACATAAGATATTTGGATAGTTGTTAACCTTTTATCTCTGTATTTAAGGTACAGGATAAGAAAGCAGGAGTCTGAATGACTTACGAGAAGAATGAACATGATCAAAAACACAAAAGGGAATTAGTACACACGTAGGAGGAAAGGGGTAGCATATTTTCAGTTGTACACAGGATAGGTGTATCAGGTCAGGCAGAAGTATGACTTTGCTAAAGTACTTATTTTTAAAATAAGCATGGTTTACAGAGATGTATATGGGTGCCACGTTGACAATGGGCAGATTATGGGGGCTTTGTAATACATCAGTATACCTTGGCTGAACTGTGTTTCTTAGCATTCACTTCCCTGTGTGTCTCTGGTTAAGGTGAACCATATCTGAGAGACCTATTTGCAGGAGATTTAGAAAGCGGAAGTGCAACAGAAGCCATATTATATTTAACCTTCACAAGGTAGAGTTGGGTACATTTGTAGCTCAAGCATATTATCATTTATCTGCTGGTTTACCTTGATGGCACAGGGCAGCACCCAGGCCTGCAGCTGCTCCACCTTTTCCTGGGGTCTTCCTTCCACATCTTCCTGGGACATTTGTCTAGCTCTGTAACAAAAGGCACTATTTAATAAAGGATGGAGACAGTGAAAACTGACACAGGTCCCAGTTCATTCTCATGATCCTGGCTCCTCTTCATGGATTCTAGCTTGCTCTTGCTCTCCCCCACTTTACATCCATCTTCCCTTCCCAACTGTTTGCTATGTAGACGTCAAAGTTTTAGCATCCAACGTGAAGACAATAGGCCCAAAGAGTCTATTTAATCACACCCACAGTTGTGTATAATGTCAGATCTCTGTAAAAATCCACCCCCACACACACACACCACATTTTATACAGGCCCTATCTAGGGCCTACCACATTTTCCATGGCCCTAGAAGGATCTCGAGCTTTATGTTCTCATGAAAGTATTTTTTTGAAAAACTTGTAAAAATAAACTGTTTCAAACTCCATCAACTTAAAAAATTTTCATGTTATTATCTGTTTGCTCTTTATAGATAATCACCTTCATGCCTAATTTAAATTTATAACATTATATTCATTTCCCCAAAGAGGGTCTTCTAAATAGTGCTTCCAAATTGGCAAAAGCCCCTGCAGAGGTCTCCCTGCACTCGAGGTCAGTTCAGAGTCGATCTCTCTGAAAACAAATCAGAAAACCTTTTGCAGCTGCAGGATGAAATAGATGGAAACTGCAAACAAATGGAGAAGCCTGGCAAGTCCTGAGTTCTGACCACAAGGCATTTACACATGAAGTGAATTCATTTCAGCTCACACTAAGGAAAATATCACTGTAAGAAGGAGGGTTGTACTGGAAAATCAGGCTCAGTCTTGGAACATGCATATCCTCAACAAAAGAGGGATGGAACCAGGAGCCCAGGAGCTCGAGAAATGGGAGAAGACTAATTAAGAGCACAGGAGCGGCAGAAACCAGAGAAAGACTAATTTGGAACATTTATCCAAATCTCCACAAGCCAAATCTCCTGGACCCTGGATCCTCCTGAAGAGCAGAAACATTTGTAACACAAAAAGAGACTTTCAGATCTCATTGGAATGATTCACTGAAGTAGGAACAAGAATATGCCTTGTTTAAGGAGAATTTGAGACTATGGAGTAGGTTTCTAAATCCAGTGCCTCACATAAATGTGACAAACTCTTAAGTCCAGAGATGAGTTTTGCTCAGAATGCCATTGCTTGATACAGATGAACAGTTTATCACTGTAATAGGGTTGGACGTAAAATTTAGCTTCTTAAAAACTGTGATAATGTTCATTTTACAGTTAAGTATTTTATTAAGAACACAAAAAACTTGTTTCACATTCCTATGGTTTTCTGTGATAAATTTTGAAAAGCTAGTATGCATCTTTTATAGCCTAAACATATAGACTTTTAAAACATGTTTTAAAAAGAACCACATTCATTTTATATATGTACCAGGCTAGATGGATAAAGGAAAGAGCAAGATGCATCAATAGAGGAAGAGCTGTTACTTTAAACTTGACTGTAGTTTGGCCTGGGTAGGTTGAAAAGAAAGAATTCTGAAGAGGGAGAAAGACTCTTTAAGAGCTACACCATATTCCCTAACTTTCAGTAAAAGTCTGTGACATTCATGTCAGTGTCAGACAGCAGCTCCAGGAACTGAGAGCCATGGGAGAAGGTGAGGTCACCAAGGAGGAGTCTGAAAATCAACAGAGGCAAGAAATCAGAAATTGAAGGAACAAGAATATAAGTCACTACTGCTCAGGCCACCAATCCACCCTCCTGCAGAACTGTCAGTTATCTTGGGGAACAGACGTTTCTCCCATTAAAGCAACTCACACCAGATTATAAGGAGAATAAACTAAAGGGTGACTCCAGAGGATTTGGGGACAGGCAGGGGCCACCCTCAAGGTTTGTGACAAAATAATAACCATTACAACAACTAAATTTTACTTACCAACATGTGTCCTATTTTCCCCTCATAAAATATCAGAATGTCCAAACCGCATTTTAAGTTCCATTTATTTGGAACTTGAAGTTTTACTCGAGTATCATTTGGTCCTTATAAAATGTTGTTGATCTCATCGCAGTAACTGAAAGCATCATATAGCAAATATTACAAGTTCTATCATAAAAAGAGAAATTTGAAATAAAGACAGATTGTCCCAAAGAGTTACAGAAAAACTGGATTCATTTCATTACCTTCTGACTCTAAAGGTATGAAGGGATGAAAAGCAAGAGCAGGGACAGAGTCAGAGGGGCAACTCTTCAGTATTCTCCCTGGAAGGTTGTGTTCCTTCTCTGTGTCTCCACTGAGGAAGGGCAAGTATCTTCTCCAACTGGTTTCCCAGAAGAAAATCTACAACATTGAGGAACTTGATAGTTTTCTCACATCTCTGGGGTATATGTTTTTCACCTTTCTCTGTAGTCTGGCTCCTTGCTTCCAGTCCAGGCACTCCTAGCTAGAGGCATTCGACTTGACAGGATGCTCTTATAACTTGTTGGTGATGGTTGTTTGTAAATAGATGTTCATTTACATAAATTAGAGAACAGTCAAATGCTATAGTACAATAACACCACTCTCACACTCCAATATGCCTTTTTAATGAGAAAGTCTCAGTTTGTTACCTGGGAACTGTCTGTGGCCTGTAACTATCTATTTCACCTACCAGTGGACCTTCATGCAGCAGGGATCTCAAACAATCACTGGGCTGTAGGGTCCTGAAAAATGGGGCACAGAGTAACAACATGTGAGCACATCTATGGGAGAGTGTTTTACGTGTGAACATCATCGTTCATTAAAGTCACAGTGGGCAAAAAATATTCACCACAACCTCAGAAATGCTGACTTACTCTACAAGATACTCAAGTTTCTTCTGATTAAAATATCTGTTTTAAATTCTTTCTGAGAAACTACTGACCATTAAAAAAACTGCAACAAATAAATTTTAATTTTTCTCAATCTCTGTATAAGTCTAATTCCCAACAGGAAGCAGGCACCCTCAAAACAGCATAATTTAAGGAGAGTTTATTCACAAAGGGACCATGGGACCATTTACACAGATCCCAGTAGGGTATAGGGAAGACACTCTGGAGAAGGGAAAGGCTACCTACTCCAATATTCTGGCTGGAGAATTCCATGGGCTGTGTAGTCCATGGGGTTGTAAAGAGTCAGACACGACTGTGCAACTTTCACTTTCAGTAGGGTACAGGAGATCCATAAGGGAGAGTGCAGTAACCAATAGCACTGATACCATCGTGGAGTCCAAAGGGACAGTTCAGTTCAGTTCAGTTCAGTGGCTCAGTTGTGTCCGACTCTTTGCGACCCCATGAATCGCAGCACACCAGGCCTCCCTGTTCATCACCATCTCCTGGGGTTCACTCAGACTCATGTCCATTGAGTCCGTGATGCCATCCATCCATCTCATCCTCGGTCATCCCCTTCTCCTCCTGCCCTCAATCCCTCCCAGCATCAGAGTCTTTTCCAATGAGTCAACTCCTTGCATGAGGTGGCCAGAGTACTGGAGTTTCAGCTTTAGCATCATTACTTCCAAAGAAATCCCAGGGTTGATCTCCTTCAGAATGGACTAGTTGGATCTCCCTGCAGTCCAAGGCACTCTCAAGAGTCTTCTCCAACACCACAGTTCAAAAGCATCAATTCTTCAGCGCTCAGCCCTCTTCATAGTCCAACTCTCACATCCATACATGACCACAGGAAAAACCATAGCCTTGACTAGACAGACCTTAGTCAGCAAAGTAATGTCTCTACTTTTGAATATACTATCTAGGTTGGTCATAACTTTTCTTCCAAGGAGTAAGCGTCTTCTAATTTCATGGCTGCAGTCACCATCAGCAGTGATTTTGGAGCCAAAAAAAAAAGAAAAAAAGTCTGACACTGGGACAAGGGAATAAGAAATGACTAAAAGCCTAGAGAGTCATGTGCAGGAGGCTAGGTTAAGAGAAGCAGTGATCTTTAGAGAAAGGATACAACCAATCCAAGTTATTCCCTCCAGGAGAAAACTGTGGCCTATTTCTAGTCCCTCTTTTCCATAAAGTATGATATTTATCAATGACCTCATATTGACCAAATCCAAGGAAAAAACACTTAAGTTCTTTTCTTACTTCATCTTTCTCCAGAATTTGGCATAACTGACTACTCCCTTCATCCTGAAAGCCTTTTTGCTTTAATTTCTAAGATAATATTCCTTTCTTGGTTTATCTTCTTCCTTCTCTGATTCCTCCTAGGAGATCCTTTAACAGAATTCTCCTTCTCATCCTACTCCATAAATAATGGTATTCCCTAGAGATCTATTATCAAACTATCCTTTTTCCTTGGCTGATCTCATTCATTCCTCCATCACCACTACCGCCTTGTTTACAGAAGGGACCAGTATTGCTTGTCTTAGTTTGGGTTTCCTGAGAAGCAAATCCTGAGACAAGGATTTGAATGTGAGTAGTTTATTTTGGAGGTGATGCCAGGAAACATCGTTAGGGGAGCAGAGAAGTAAGGCAGTCAAGAAACAAAAGTAGGAAAAAGTAGGAAGTCAAGAAATACCTAGAGTAACAGGCAACTTTGGCCATGGAGTACAGAATGAAGCAAGGCAAAGGCTAATAGAGTTCTGCCAAGAGAATGCAAACACCCTCTTCCAACAACAGAGGGGATGACTCCACATGGACATCACCAGATGGTCAACAGTGAAGTCAGATTGATTATATTCTTTGCAGCCAAAGATGGAGAAACTCTATACAGTCAGCAAAAACAAGACCAGGAGCTGACTGTGGCTCAGATCATGAACTCCTTATTGACAAATTCAGACTGAAATTGAAGAAAGTAGGGGAAACCACTAGACCATTCAGGTATGACCTAAATCAAATCCCTAACGATTATACAGTGGAAGTGAGAAATAGATTAAAGGGACTAGACCTGATAGACAGAGGGCCTGATGAACTATGGTCAGAGGTTCGTGACATTGTACAGGAGACAGGGAGCAAGACCATCTGCAAGAAAAAGAATTGCAAAAAAGTAAAATGGCTGTCTGAGGAGGCCTTACAAATAGCTGTGAAAAGAAGAGAAGAGAAAAACAAAGGAGAAAAATAAAGACATACCCATTTTAATGCAGAGTTCCAAAGAATAGCAAGGAGAGAAAGAAAGCCTTCCTCAGTGATCAATGCAAATAAATAGAGGAAAACAACAGAATGGGAAAGACTAGAGATCTCTTCAAGAAAATTAGAGATACCAAGGGAACATTTCATGCAAAGATGGGCACAATAAAGGACAGAAATGGTATGGACCTAACAGAAGCAGAAGATATTAGAAGAGGTGGCAAGAATACACAGAAGAACTGTACAAAAAGATCTTCACGACCCAGATAATCATGATGGTGTGATCACTCACCTAGAGTCAGACATCAGAATGTGACGTTAAATAGGCCTTAGGAAGCATTACTACAAACAAAGCTAGTGGAGGTGATGGAATTCCAGTTGAGCTATTTCAAATCCTAAAAGATGATGCTGTGAAAGTGCTGCACTCAACATGCCAGCAAATTTGGAAAACTGCAGTGGCCACAGGACTGGAAAAGGTCAGTTTTCATTCCAATCTCTAAGAAAGGCAATGCCAAAGAATGCTCAAACTACCACACAATTGCACTCATCTCACATGCTAGTAAAGTAATGCTCAAAATTCTCCAAGCCAGGCTTCAACAATATGTGAACTGTGAACTTCCAGATGTTCAAGTTG
>SJYC01140692.1:0-22991 GCA_006408675.1 Madoqua kirkii
ACTACCACACAATTGCACTCATCTCACATGCTAGTAAAGTAATGCTCAAAATTCTCCAAGCCAGGCTTCAACAATATGTGAACTGTGAACTTCCAGATGTTCAAGTTGGTTTTAGAAAAGGCAGAGGAACCAGAAATAAGAATTGCCACATCCTCTGGATCATGGAAAAAGCAAGAGAGTTCCAGAAAAACATCTATTTCTGCTTTACTTACTATGCCAAAGCCTTTGACTGTTGGATCACAAGAAACTGTGGGAAATTCTGAAAGAGATGGGAATACCAGACCACCTGACCTGCCTCTTGAGAAATCTGTATGCAGGTCAGGAAGCAAGAGTTAGAACTGGACATGGAACAACAGACTGGTTCCAAATAGGAAAAGGAGTATGTCAAGGCTGTATATTGTCACCCTGCTTAATTAACTTATATGTAGAGTACATCATGAGAAATGCTGGGCTGGATGAAGCACAAGCTGAAATCAAGATTGCTGGCAGAAAATATCAATAACCTCATATATAAAGATGACACCACCCTTATGGCAGAAAGTGAAGAAGAACTAAAGAGCCTCTTAATGAAAGTGAAAGAGAAGGGTAAAAAAGTTGGCTTAAAGCTCAACATTCAGAAAACAAAGATCATGGCATCTGGTCTCATCACTTCATGGCAAATAGCTGGAGAAACAGTGGAAACAGTGGCAAACTTTATTTTGGGGGCCTCCAAAATCACTTCAGATGGTGATTGCAGCCATGAAATTAAAAGACGCTTACTCCTTGGAAGGAAAGTTATGACCAATCTAGATAGCATATTAAAAAGGAGAGACATTACTTTGCCAACCAAGGTCCGTCTAGTCAAGGCTATGGTTTTTCCAGTAGTCACGTATGGATGTGAGAGTTGGACTCTAAAGAAAGCTGAGTGCTGAAGAATTGATGCTTTTGAACTGTGGTGTTAGAGAAGGCTCTTGGGAGTCCCTTGGACATTGGAAGGACTAATGTTGAAGCTAAAACTCCAATACTTTGGCCTCCTGATGCAAAGAGGTTATTCATTTGAAATGACCCTGATGCTGGGAAAGATTGAAGGCAGGAGGAGAAGGGGATGATAGAGGATGAGATAGTTGGATGGCATCACCGACTCAATGGACATGAGTTTGGGTAAACTCCGGGAGTTGGTGATGGACAGGGAGGCCTAGTGTACTGCAGTCCATGGGTGTCTCAAAGGGTCAGACACAGCTGAGCAACTGAACTGAACTGAACTGAACTGAACTGAAGTAAGGTAGGGCAAAGAAGAGAGTTAATAAAGTAAACATTATCAAGCAAAGATACTCCAACAGATAAAAGAGCATAGTCTTACTGATGAGATCCAAGTAATGGTACAAAATACATTCTAGAATTATTCCCATCAAGGGGCAAACGAGCTGGGGTCATTATACACACAACTCCTGAGAGCCACTGCATGAAGGCTATTCCCAGGGGGCATTAATTCCTCAGCACTTTCAGCCTCCCATGAACACAGGCAGAGCAGACTCTGAGGGTAGTTACTGGCAATGGGAAGATGAGACAAGGTGCACAGAAATGTTAAGGTGTTAAGGTGGACACTGACAGCGTCTGCTAAATTTACAAGTTTCCGTTTCCAGTTTGCCCCACATTCATGCATCCACCCACCTACTTGGACCTCTACTACAGGACTGGCCTTTAGGAATCTCCCATTTTTCACTCCCACTCCTACCCTTACCTATTTTTCCTGGATTACAGAGATCACCTTCCACCAGCACCCAGAATAAGTTACCTACCGGTCAACTGTGAGTTGCCAACCAGGCTAGGCTGTGTTTCTGCAGCACTAACAATCACAGGATAATAATCACATACCTGTGTGTGCCAGTCACTCAGTTGTGTCCAAATCTTTGCAACCCCATGGACTCTAGCCCTCCTGGCTCCTCTGTCCATGGGATTCTCCAGGCAAGAATACTGGAGTAGGTTGCCAGTTCCTTCACCAATCATATACCTACTGGGTTAATAATAAAAGTATCCATGGGAATAGTGTCAATTCTTTATCTAAAAGTCAGAACATACCTGAAGTGATACAAAAAAAGTCAGATACTGGATAAAGCATAAAATTGCTCAAATTTAGATATGAAAACTAAAGATTATCTTTTAGGAGGTCTCTTCTTCAGTCGAGTTCTCTTCTGAAGTCATTAACAGACAGCTCCATGAACCCACCATGATAGCTCAAGTAAGGTCTTCCTACACCAGAACTAGCTCGTTTATTATTATTATTCTTCAGATAAATAAGTATTTCAGTGGACTGTCTAGCTGCATCTGCCATATAACACTTTACCATTAATAAACATAATGTAAACTGACTAACGCTCCTGGCCTTAGCCCCTTAAGGCTGCTGTGCTGCTATTTGACCCCTCCTACTCCAGGACCCCAGCACTCCTTTGAGACTAAGGATTCCAGTTCAAGGATAGCATCTCTTACCTTCACCCATAGCCTAGAGGACAGTTGCTGGAACACTTTTCAAAAACTCTGACACTATGTTCCCATTGTATTTCTCAGTGCTATGGCAAAAGGAATATCCTCCTCCTGTCCTTCACAGAGGAAAACAGTTATAAGAAAGGAGAACAGGTTATACATGACAAATCCATTGTTATATCCCAATTTTCTAAGTTTAAATTTTTTTTCCTCTATAGTATACCAAGAAATTTCTGGCCTGTTTCATTGTGTCTGATACTGTTGAGTTCAGATTATAATCAACCAACTGAGAAAGCTGTTAGAAATACTCTCAGCTGCTCAGTCAGCACAATCCAAAATCTGGTAAGAGAACCTATCTCAAAAGACTCAGCCTGGTCTAAAATTATATACCTCACAATGAGCTAGCACCCCCAGAACCCATTCCCACATATATTCCCTAAGTCTTATGCTATATAAATTAATAAATCTTGCAATCTTACTCTCCCATATTTGACTTTGCCATTGGTCCCCTGGGATATGGTAGAATACAACACTAGTTGTCTAGAAGCATTGAGGAAAATGGGCAGGAAAACCAAGCCATCTCTGGTAAGGTTATAAGAGGACCTTCAAGCAAGGCAAGGATAGTTTCATCTCAGAGAGGATGTTTCTGCTGGCAAGAAAAACTTAATGGAGTTTGGGAATTTTATATTCTTTAAGTTGTCTCAATTCTCCCAACAGTTACCATTTTGATTTCAATTTTCTATTTTGAAATAAATGTTCTCATGAGACCTATCAAGGCTATGAATTCCACTTGCAAGGAAGTTCACCAATTTGCAGGATCAGACCTGTGTTAACTACATCAGCCTTCTGACAAGAGGTAAGAGATCCTTGTAAATCAGGTATATAGACACTCCTTGGATTTTATACCATGCCTTGAGCTGTGAACTACAATCTTGAGCTATCATTTCCTTTCTGTAAGCCCTGCAACACAACCAGAAAGAGCTAGGCTACCTTTCAGGGTGATCATCATGCCTAAGGTAACTATATACCCTAGTTTGCCTGGAGTGATCCCATTTTATCTGTTATCTTAGAATGGCTAATGACACTCATTTTCACTTTCCAAAGTGTCTCAGCTTGAACAATAAATTATGTTGACCCTTCATGTATTTACAGTCCCTCACAGCAGCTGTTTCTACCATCAACGGACACCCAAAGCAACCATAATGAATTTTTTATGGAATGGCATGGCGATCAGTTTCCCATTCTCTAATGCTAACAAATCCCGCCCTGATTTAAAGCTAAGGAGAGTCAGATAATCAATCCTAGATTCCCATTTTCTTGAAGGTATGTTCCCTGCAATCATCTTTGTTACAAGTAAGTACATAAAACAAGACTCTTTGTTGCAGACTACAGAATCTATCCAGCTATTAAAACAGAAAGAATGCAGATCAACCATGCTTCAATTAAAAACAAACAAACAAAAAAACACCAAGAATTCCCTACAGACTAGTAGGAACTTATGGAGTTCTGAGAGGGCTGTAACCAAATCTATATTCACAGCCAAGAATAACGCAGCCAAAAGAAACGTCCAACAAGAGACTGTTTTATCAATCCCACAGTCATTATCACTTACATTTGGCATCAAAGATGACTCTAGACTATAGACCTGTCACCCCAGACCACAGCTGCCCAAAGGGTCCAGTGTCTCTGTGCCTCACTCCCTACCCCACATTGTTCTCAGACGCTTTTTAATTTTTGGACAGGGTGTCTCAGTAAAACCTAGTTCATGTGTGAAACCCTAGGTAAGGAAATGCAGTGTAGTTTTCACACAGAAAGCATATTAGAGACGCTTTGGTAAGGATGCAGAGAGAGCCATTCTTCAGTATAACAAGAACTGAAAAGCATTATGGGGAAATCCATGAGGAATAAAATGATTATAAGATTAGTGGTGTTTCCAGGATTTGTATTAAAAAAAGAGTTCAGGGGAAACTTTCTCATGGGAAGGGGGTTTGGAGCTGTGTTTGCATAGCAAGCACACTGGTTTCACTTAGCTTAGTTGTTTATTTCAAGCGGTACCTAGGAGAACTAATGGAAGTCTAAATCAGAGAAGTGAGGCAAGCCTTGGCACCAGAATTAAATAAGAAAGGTAAGATACTGCCAAGATTATTATTGCTCCTTCAGAGACTGAACTGGGCTGCCTCTGAAGAGCAGAGCAAATGTCAAGGATGCCCTTGAATACAGTATTCCACCATATTGACAGAAGTCTTCTCTAAACAGTTCTGTGAAAGAGAAAAAAAAAAAAAAGACTACTTTTTAAAACAAAATTGGGACATAACTTCTGAAAAATGCAAACTATGTTTAAAAATATGTTAAATTCTGAAATCCAGATGACCTTATATCATTTATATATTTATCACATCCAAACTGGCACAGGCAAGGAAGACCAAGTGTGTCTTCCCTTCTCTATATTGCATCATTCTCTTTTATTGGGGGGGGGGCGGGTATGGTGGTGGTTTAGTCACTAAGTCATGTCTGACACTTACTACCCCATGAATTATAGCCCACCAGTTTCCTCTGTCCTCGGGATTTCCCAGGCAAAAATACTGAGGTGGGTTGCCGTTTCCTTCTCCATTTTTGGGAGGGAGGTGTCCCTAATTTGAAATATTATTTTACTATCAAAGCACCTTGGAGCAGCAATCATATTAATCTCTGTGAGATTAAGATGCCTTTTTCATTGTTCCAAGTCTATCTAAGAAAGACAGTGGACACTCCAAAATGTATTTTTTGCATGTATTTCCTTTTTATAAAAACCAAGACTTTTGGTGAAGACCTTGTATCACAAAGCAAATGGCACAGAACACGAACAACTCCTTTCGGAGCCTACTGCAGACGTTCTGAGGGAAAGGGAGCTGTGCTGTTAAACATAAATTTTACAAATCTGTTGGCTTCTCAGTTCATAGCATTCAGCTCCCTGGCTCCTCAGCAGCTCCTTCTCTTCTGCCGTGTCTTGAGCTGTCGGCTGGGGGAAGTGGGCTGGGGAGGCGATGAGATCATAGTGCCGGTCCAGATAGCGCAGGTAGATGAGCATGTGCAGGGCGTAGGCAAGCACCAACAGCAGCAGCAGGGACATCGCCAGGCCGATCAGAATGGCTGGCGAGAAGGAAGAGGTGCAGTCTCGGGCCTTGGCAAACTGTCCGCCCTTAATGGCAAAGCCTTGAATCTGTCAGGAGACAGAAAAGAGCTGAAGTGGCATACTCTTTTTCCTAGAAGATCTACTTAAGAGCTTGGCAAGGGGTTCTAGACCCTAATTACTTAAATTTAAATACCAGGCCATACTTGCTTAATGATCTAATCACATTATCTAAAAAATGTTAGTGAAACTTAATTTTAAATCAAGGCTGACCCAGAAACTCTGGGATATGTGGTTGTCATAATTAAGAGGCCAGTGAAATTCGAGGCCCTGAAATAAATTCTCTTTTAATGTGATCCTTAGTTCCATCTAAAACCAAAATGTCTGGTGTCTCTAAAATTCAAAAAGTCTACTCAGATATTTCTCCAAAGATGACATACAGATGGCTAACAAACACATGAAAAGATGCTCAACATCACTCATTATCAGAGAAATGCAAATCAAAACCATAATGAGGTACCATTTCACACCAGTCAGAATGGCAGCGATCCAAAAGTCTATAAGCAATAAATGCTGGAGAGGGTGTGGAGAAAAGGGAACCCTCTTACACTGTTGGTGGGAATGCAAACTAGTGCAGCCACTATGGAGAACAGTGTGGAGATTCCTTAAAAAATTGCAAATAGAACTGCCTTATGACTCAGCAATCCCACTGCTGGGTGTACACACTGAGGAAACAAGATTTGAAAGAGACACGTGTACCTCAATGTTCATCACAGCACTATTTATAATAGCCAGGACATGGAAACAACCTAGATGTCCATCAGCAGATGAATGGATAAGAAAGCTGTGGTACATATACACAATGGAATATTACTCAGCCATTAAAAAAGAATACATTTGAATCAGATCTAATGAGGTAGATGAAACTGGAGCCTATTATACAGAGTGAAATAAGCCAGAAAGAAAAACACCAATACAATATACTAACACATATATATGGAATTTAGAAAGATGGTAATGATAACCCTGTATGTGAGACAGCAAAAGAGACACAGATGTATAGAATGGACTTTTAGACTCCGTGGGAGAGGGAGAGAGTGGGATGATTTGGGAGAATGGCATTGGAACATGTACACTATCATGTAAGAAACAAATTGCCAGTCTATGTTCAATATAGGACACAGAATGCTTGGGGCTGGTGCACAGGGATGATCCAGAGAGATGATATGGGCTGGGAGGTGGGAGGGGGGTTCAGGATTGGGAACTCATGTACACCCATGGCAGATTCATGTCAATGTATGGCAAAACCAATACAGTATTGTAAAGCAAAATAAAGTAAAAATAAAAATAAATAAAATAAATAAAAAGTCTACTCAAAATTTTACAAGTGTTAATATAAATTTCACAAAGAATATTAATTCTCAGTTCCTCTGCCTTTGATTCTGCTGACAGTAAGTAGACAAGAGGAGTCTTTTAGGGGCCAACATCATGATTCCTAGTGAGGTCAACTAGAGGTAACAAAAGCTAACACTCATTGAAGATACTTATTTTACTTACCAACACTGTCTCATTTAATACTTACAAGAGCCTATGAATAAGTTACCATTTTACCCTAATTTATGGATGAGGAAACAGGCACAGAAAAGTTAAGCAACTTGTCCAGAGTCACACGGTATTAAGTTCAGTGACACTGTAATTCAAACCAGGCAGTCTGGCTTCAGAGTCACTTCTTGGTTTACAACTCCAGAACTCCTGGTATATTGTGTCTCTTCTTCCTCCCATCACTAACTCTCCTTCTTTATCAGTCGTACCATGCAGTCTTGGTACTATTTTTGGAAGAGCTATATATCCTTTTGCAATCTGCCCAGAAAATACAAAGAAAAGCTTTCTCATATATACAAATGAGGTGATTTAATTAATTAGAACTAAGAGAGGTTCAGGACTTCCTGGGTGGCACTAGTGGTAAAGAATCCTCCTGCCAATGCAGGAGATATAAGAGACAAAGGTTCAGTCTCTGGGTCAGAAAGATCCTCTGGAGGAGGGCATGGCAACCCTTTCCAGTGTTCTTGCTTGGAGAACCCCATGGACAACGGAGTCTGGCAGGCTACTGTCCATAGGGCCTGACAGAGTCTGACACAACTGAGGTGACTTAGCATGCATGCACACACAAAGAGAGGTTCAAATCAACAACTGGCCCCAATATCCAAGTACCATCACAGTGAACGAAACAGGAGCTACGGGGTCTACAGAGTAAGGCTTTAAATAAGAATAATCGTTTGTGGAAGGCAGCTTCCACATTCAGCTGGCTTTTAGAATATAATCACCAACAGCCTCACCTCATTCAATCACCTATCTGGTTTTAAAAGAGGATATCAGAAAATTGAATTATCCACAAATGCTTTATTGAGGATTCATTTTTATGTCTTCAGTGGGCTCCTTAACATTTTCCATGTTAAAATGATTGTAGCCCCCTATCATACCATAGAACTATTGCTCACCCAACTATTAATACCTGTGCTTAGACTGAGCCAAAACAACTCCTAGAGAAGACTCTTGGCCTAGCTTTTGGGATACTTGGCCTGCCCACTCTGTGAAGAGGCAAAGTGACCTCCTCAGGCACAAGCCTAAAGAGTCAAGCTTCTCAGTGACAAAGGATGGCCTCCTTTGCTGCTACCATGCTGTGTTTAGTCACTCAGTCGTGTCTGACTCTGTGACCCCATGCCAGGCTCCTCTGTCCCTGGGGATTCTCCAGGCAAGAATACTGCAGTGGGTTGCTGTGCCCTCCTCCAGGGAATCTTTCCAACCCAGGGATTAAACCCAGGTCTGCCACCTTGCAGGAAGATTCTTTCCCATCTGAGCCACCAAGGAAGCCCAAGAATACTGGAGTGGGTAGCCTATCCCTTCTCCAGGTGATGCTACAGCTCCAGCCAGAAAGAATGTCCTCACATGGACTGCCACTTAATTCTTAAGACTTGACTGAAAGCAGTATCTGTGGAGGATACCTGAAGGATATGCTGTCTATCCAGTTTCTGGACTACAAGGTTGCGGATCCTCTGTATCTAGTCCACAGGTAAGTTCTGTTTGCTCCTAACATCCTAAAAGCCTCCCCCAGGAATCTAGATTTCTATCTTTAATCAAAAAAGTCAGACGATCTGAAGCAATATTGGGCTTGCATTCCTACAAAGCAAAAATCATCTGGTGTTGAATAAAATATACGGCTTGTAACGTGGGCTACACTTTGCCACAGTCCCTAGCTGGCTTGCCTGAAGCATCTGAGTTCACCATGAATGTGACTCCACTGTATTCCTAGAATAAGCTAGAGCAGCAAAGCTGCGTATGTGGAATGCAGCCTTTTGCATACGCACTTGAACCCCCATCACCACCACCTCTTCCCTGGCCTGGGCTTGAATTCTGCATCTGCCCACACAAAGGGTGTTTTACAAGGTCCACCTCGATGCCCAGTGCCCTGTCCACTATGCAGCTGCTGCTGAGGATGTCGGCACACATCACACACACCAAGGACAGATGTGCTCGTCACTGCACACTTTCAGTAGCCTTGTGGATCCCATGAACATGTGAGCGGTGATGCTTTCTTATGCTGGCTGCTCAAAAGCTTCCAAGCCAAATCACTGTGCCACTTCCAGCCAGGGCAGACAGATGGTTGTATGCTTTTGTGTACCAGCTTTACTGGTGATTTAACTAATCTATTCTTCTCTTATTTTTCTTAGTCCCTTGTTGTTCCCATTTTTTGTTTTATATTTTTATTGGAAAATATACATGAAATCTACCATTTTAAACCATTTTTAGGTATAGAGTTTACTGGCATCAAGTACATTCACATGATGTGCAACTGTCGCCACCATCCATCTTTGCAGAAACCCATCTGTACCCACTAAACACTAACTCTCCAGTCCCCTCTCCCCCTAGCCCCTAGTCACTGCCATTCTACTTTCTGTCTTCAAATGTGACTACTCTGCTGCTGCTGCTGCTGCTAAATCACTTCAGTCGTGTCCGACTCTGTGTGACCCCATAGACGGCAGCCCACCAGGCTCGCCTGTCTCTGGGATTCTCCAGGCAAGAACACTGGAGTGGGTTGCCATGTCCTTCTCCAATGCATGAAAGTGAAAAGTGAAAGGGAAGTCGCTCAGTTGTGTCCAACTTTTCGCGACTCCATGGATTGCACCCCACCAGGCTCCTCTGTCCATGGGATTCTTCAGGCAAGAGTACTGGAGTGGGGTGCCACTGACTACTCTGCTGCTGCTGCTGCTGCTGCTAAGTCACTTCAGTTGTGTCCGACTCTGTGCGACCCCACAGATGGCCTCCTACCAGGCTCCTCTGTCCCTGGGATTCTCTGGAACAAGAGACAAGAACACTGGAGTGGACTGCCATTTCCTTCTCCAATGCATGAAAGTGAAAAGTGATAGTGAAGTCGCTCAGTTGTGTCCAACTCTTAGCGACCTCACGGACTGCAGCCCACCAGGTTCCTCTGTGCCATTGCCTTCTCCATTGACTACTCTAGTACCTCATAAATAGAATCATACAAACATTTGTCCTTTTATGTCTGGTTTATCACACTCAGTACAGTAACCTCAAGATTCATTCATGTTGTTGCATGAATTTTCTTCCTTTGAAACGGAAGGCTAAATAATAGTCTGTTGTATGTATATGCTAGATTTTGTTTTTCATTCATCCACTGACAGGCATCGGGTTATGTTCATTTTTTAGCTATGGTCAATACTGTTGCCATGAATACAGAATGCACAAATATCTGTTCAAGTGCCTGCTTTCAGTTCTTTTAGGTGTATACCCAGAAGTGGAACTGCTGGATCTCACTGTAATTTCATGTTTAATTTTTTGAGGATCTAGCACACTGTTTTCTGTGGTGGCTGCACCATTTTACATTTCCAGCAGCAATGTACAAGGGTTCTAATTTTTCTACCTCCTTGCCAATAGCTGTTATTTTCAGTTTGGATATATATAATAATTATCCTTAATTGATGTGAAGTGGTTTGACTCTTTTTCAAAATTATTTTTCCTGAAGTATTCTATAGTCATTTTAAGTCATTTCTGGACCAAGGTGGAAGTATAAATCAGTTAATTCTGTTCTAATTAGGAAAGATTATGTGTGAGTTAGTCCTTTTTTCATGATTACCTGTTCATTGCCCTTTCTGCCTACTTCTTTTTTGAAAGAGCAGGAAAAAGAAATAGATAATATAATATATACTTTATAAGTATTATACAAATAGATAAATACATTATATGTATTACAAAGTATCTTTGGAGCTAGACAGTCCACAATTCAAATTCTGCCTCTGCTGCTGCTGCCTCTACCATTTACCAATTATACCACTTTGAACAGTTATATAACACCAGAGTTTCAGTCATCTAATTTGTAAAACATGGATAATACCAGCTATCTTGCAGCATTATGGTAAATTTTTAAGACAAAGTATGTAATATAATTACAACATTGCCAATGTTAATCCATGCTAATCCATGCCTAATATGGTCCTGGGTGTTGCTGTATATATTAGGCCATGAATTCTTTACATCCATAAAGATAGGTCAGAAATCAAGAGAGTGGAGTAGTTCAGCCCAAGTGACTGAGGTGTTAACTCAAAACCATGTTTTTCAAATTCTGAAATGGCAACTCTTTCCCTACCCCAAACAACCACACCACACTTCTCCAAGCTAGAGGCAAGGGAAATAAATATACATTTATATATGGAAAAAAATCAAGAAGTACCGAGAAAAGGGACATGTAAAACCCTGCCTATTTCAGTGAGTTAGAAGAACAAGTTAAACTGTTTTAACATGTAAACAGGATGAAGTTGACAGATGTCCCTTGGCCTGAGATTCTGGTGGTGAAAAGGAACCTCTTGTGTCTCCATGACTTTCCCCAGATACTGTCAAGAGGATCTTTGGGATATGTGTGACTCCCCGTCTGACAGTTCCATTCCTATGCCAAATGCCAAACCTGTCCTTCACACTGCAGATGTACTTCTTATCTGCCCTGATAAGATCACTACTCCTCTCCCTGAAGGAAATAAAATAATTGTCCGACAGTTCCTCTCCCCAAAAGGGCCTCTCACTCCAGGAAGCGTCAGTCACCAGGCTTCATGCCACAGCTTCACTCTGGTTTAGATTGCTGGCATTCCTCCCTGATAATCACTGGAAAAACCTGAATGTAAAAGCAAGTTCTTGGGATGAGGGCATGGGGGAATCACTGTGCAGGAAGAGGAAATACTTGATCCTTTTCTATTTCATACTTTAGAAGATTAAGAAGATAACATACCAATATTATTTTAAAGATATCTACTCTCTTTTCCTTTAAGGTCTATGTTTTCAAACAAACACTGAGTTTGAGACCAAACACACAGGGCCACTGACACAGGTTTTAGTTTGTTACCTGGAAATCAACAAAAGTGACCTCCCACAGGCTTGACATGTCATTGGTGTCGCTGGGCAACAAGAGGGCATCGTAGGCCTGCAGGCTGCTGACGCGCTGGCAATGGTAGGAGTAACTTGACGGAGCGTAAATGCCAGTTGCATTAAAAGTTGCTTGAACTGAGTTATTAAAAATAACCTCGACTCGGTGCAAACTATACCATCTCTGGATAGACAACTTGTAACTGGTAAGGGCGAATCTGAAAATGATTATAAAACAGTATTACCCCGAAAGCACTTTTACATTTGCTGACGCAGGGCACTGTCTACAAACGGTACAATTGCGCCCTCTTTTGTCAGGAAGTAGAACTGACTCAGAGAGAGGCTTTACTTTCTAGTTCGGATCTTCATGGACCAATTAACAGAGCAGGCCCCAAAAGTAAGGAAGACAAATTTCTACAAAAGAGGAAAATACAGAATTCTTTGTGGTTTTTTCTTTTTTCATTAAAACAATTTTATTATTGCAAAAAAATCTGAAAAATTGAGTGGACAATAATACAGAATTAACTAAATAAATAACGGTCAAAAATAAAAGTAGTAGCTCTTACTATGTGTCAAGCATCTTTCTAAGTTCTTCATGTGTATTTTATTTAATCTTCACTGCAACACCATGAGATAGATAATATCCTCAATTCACAGGTGAGAAATCTAAGACACAAAGGGGTTAAATGACTAACAAGTAAGCACTGGAGCTGGGCTTAGAATCCAATCTGAGACAAGAGCTCTTACTCTTGGCCATTTTGGAATGGAATATTCTCTAGCAATAAAAAAGGTGCAATATGCATATGTCATGATCACTTTTTTCATTAAAAAAATGTGTGACTGCATAGAAAAAAATTCTAAAAAGAGATCAAAATGTCAATATGATTATTCATTTTGCTATACACCTGAAACTAACACAACATTATAAATCAACAATATTTAAATTTTTAAAAGAAAGCAGCTGAGATCAGTATAACGCAGGTAAAAGCGTGGGCTTTATTCTGACTTTGCCCACCTGTAGTTTACGTTCCCGCTCCCTCTGAGAACAGCAACTTGGTGTATTAGGGCTGACCCTCTCCCTTCTCAGTGAAGTCTATCTGGCCCGGCCAATCAGTGTATTGCAGCCATTTCGTCATTGTGATTGGTTTGGAGAGGGCATGCACCCAGGCAGGGTTGAGCAGATGCAGCCCTGGTGCTTCTGCTATGGCTATGCTACAGCAGTGGGCAACAGAGCTCTTTCATGTCGCTTAAGTAAATAACTGCCAGCTGGCTACCGTCTTGCCAGCCTGAGAATGAAGCTGACACAAGGACAGCAGAGCCAAGAGACAGAGAAAGATGCTGCCCTGGTGAGGTCAGTTAAGCATCTAAAGCTAACATTTTCAATCCTATTCATTGACCAGTTACCTTTTGGCTTTATGCAGCCAAAAGAGTTCTCACAAATACAGTTCTTATCAGTGGTAATGATAAGGGCTGTTCAACAACCTCTCTGGGTCTAGCTTTCCTCATCTGTAAAGTAGGCTGGGCTTGCCTAAGTTGAAAGGCATGCTTGGTGAGTGTCCTGTGTGGGCCTGGTGCTGTAAAACATTCGATGTTATCTAGGACACCTGCAGCTCACCCTGGGCTCCTGACTCGGATACAGAAAGGTTTCTTAGGGGATGCAGTTGAGCCTGGCCCCCCCTGTCCACTGCAATAATCCCACCAAGAACACTGAAGGCCAGAAAGTGGTAGACATCTCAGATGGGGACTGTGGAGTAAGACATTCCACAGCAGGCCACAAGAGCCATTCCCAGAAAGGGCAAGCTGCCTCTGGAATCCCCGGAAGTGACTTCTCTTGAGCTAGGGCTGCAGTAGAGTCTGCCACATTGTCTGCAGCCCTGTTTCAGATAATGGCCTGAGACTGTTCTGACGCAGCCTCAGTGAGGTGGGAGCAGTGATGCACCAATGAAACTGCTCAAAAAATCCTTCAAGACAAGCATCTTGTCTCCAATCCCTCTTTCTTTCTTTTTGCCTCTAACCTAGCATTTCCTATGTTTAAATTTAGAAAGCTCTTTTCTCAATATCTGCTTGCATATCATGGGATACTAGTGTTTCATTGGTCATAATTTAGAACATACATGCCATCATCTTTCAGAGAAAACTTATAAGGAAAATAGAATCTCACAAGGTGGCCAAATACATATAAATATCAATAACACTTTTTTTTTTTTTTTTTTACCTAGAGGAAAGTAGCCACATAGCTTTATCATAAGGGAAAAAAAAATTGTAATTTTAAAGCATTAGAGAAAAGATGGTGGAAAAGAAGAACCTAAGCTCATCCCCCACAAAGACACCAAAATCACAACTAAGTGAAGAAAACCTATCAACAACAACAACAACAAAAAGCCAGGAAATGAGTGGTTAATCAAAGTCCCCAAGTACAGCATTTTTCTGAAGAGCATATCTTCACAGAAACTTCAATATACAAATTTCTACTGTGAATCTCCAAGAGGACATGCTGTGCAGTGTTTCTCAAACACGTTTAACCAAAGGACCCCCTTTCTGGGAATTTTATAAACATTTACACAGAGCAAAAGTGCTCCATAGAACACAGCTTTGCAAAAGATTGCCCTAACACAACCTGTTGGTTTTTCAAGTAATGTTAAAGACACAGGTGTTTATCTCCACTAAAAGGCTGGTCCTGTAGAAAAGGAAACATTATAATTTTATAAGAAAATTTAAATGTCTTCAAATTGCTCCCCACTCCTGAAGTTGTTCCTAAGTGCTTGCTAAGCCACCATTAGCAGACATATTATTCCATACATAAACACAGAAAAATGTACACCTATGTTGATTGTCTGCTGGGGAATTCAGCTAACAGAGGATTTTTAGCTACTGTTAAGCTGTAAGTGTGACTCAGTTGTAAGAAGCTATGTAGAAAATAACTTGAAACTAGAGCCTCAGCTCTGGAGCTTTAAATATATTTTATTCTTTGCTCAGAGGAAAGAGGTATTACCGTCTCATATTTGTATATTTTCTAGGTCACTAAAGGAAGAAGGAAAAAATACAGATCCTTTGGTATTATAGAAACTAAAGAAGTATTACTATAGGATCCCACTGTAACACCACTGACTCTTCAGTGAAATTAGATGAATGTGGCATTTCGTGTGTCACAATGCTTATCACAGCAGACCCTTGATACATACATGTGGAATGGATAAATTATATGGAGCTAATCTGGAGTTTGAGCCGATGATATTCCAAAGTGGCATGCATACCTACCTTATATCAAGACCTCTGGGATTTTCAGCATCACCAAACTTCAGAGACAACCTAAGAAAACAGAAATATAGTCTATCAAGATAAGAATAACCCTTACTCCACACTGTACTAAAACACTGCCCCCAAATGGATCACAAGTCTAAATGTAACAACTAAAACTATAAAACACAGAAGAAACATAAGAAAACATTTTTGCAATCTTGGGGTTGGAAAGTTCCTTGAAAAAATATGAAAAACTGATAAATTTATATTAAATTTTTGAAACTTTTGCTCTTCAAAAGATAATGAAAGTTAAGAAAATGAAAAAGGCAAGTCATAGAATGGGAGAAAATATTCACAACATATATACAAAAAAAAACCTTGTATCTTAAATACAGCAAATAGCACTAACAACTCAATAAGGAGACAATCCAACTTTAAAATGTTCAAAAGATGTACTTCACAAAGGAAGACATACAAACAACCAATAAGTACGTGAAAAGATATGTCAATATCATTAGTCATCCAGAAAATGCAAAATAAAACTACAATAAGATGCCGTGGTACAGTAATCAGTATGGCTAAAACTTTTTTTTTAAGCCCACTCTTAAGCTTTTACTATCTATATTTAATCACGTTTTTCTGAAAGTTAACACAAGATTTCCTGTAGCAGAAATAGATTATTACTAACTCAGAGCAACAACCATATTGATTCCCCTTTTAGCCCAGTTCTTCCCCGTTCTGAGAACCAGATGTCATCCTGCACATACAGGGATTTATAACGTAGGTGAGGAATACTAAAATTATGAATCTGGAAGTTCATATTGGAAGGCTTTCTTCTTCATCTCCTGAGAGAAGGAGAGAAACATTTACTTCCTTAGCGACAGAAATTTTCCTTGGGAAAGCTGTTAACGTGCTCTGTGGCAGAGTAAACGACAGGAGGCCTGGTTTCAACAATGCAAATTCAGCAGTCATTCAGTGAGATTCCTTCATGTGCCAAGCCGGCACCATAAAGGGGAAATACAACCCAGTCTTTGAATGGGAGCAAACAGCTTATTATAAAGGAAACAAATGGCTCATGTCTAATACCCACAGATATAAATAAATACCTCCAAGGAGATTGTAAGAAGCCTCTGGGTTTACAAGTCCTGGAATATCTCAGTGGCACTAGCTTCATTACTTCTTGACATGTAATCACATTCCTCTGAGGAGGTACATCTCTTAACAAGATGTATCTTTTAACCCAAATCTCAGCAAAATATGTTCATAAACTGCTAACCATACAGAAACATAATAATATTTTCTCTATAGTCTGACACTGACCATACCTAAGGTTAGGAAGGATGTGAAGTAGCTGGAAGCCTCATACAATGCTGGTAGGAAAGCAAATGTTGTAACTACTTTAAAAAAACAGTTTGGCAGTTTCTTAATAAGCTAAACATACACGTGCTATATGATCCAGCCATTCCACTCCTAGATATTCACCTAAGAAAAATGAAAATATATGTTCCTACAAAGACTTGTACATGAATGTTCACAGCAACTTTAGTTGGAAAGTTATCTAAAAACTGGAGGAAAAAAACAAACTTCCATCAAGAGGTAGATGGATAGATAAACTGTGGTATATCCATACCAAGGAGTACTTACTACTCAGCAAGAAGAAGAAACATACCTTTGACACATGCAACACCATAGAAGAATATCAAAATCATTACACTAAGTGAAGGAA
The DNA here is from genome assembly GCA_006408675.1 of Madoqua kirkii. NCBI lineage: Eukaryota > Metazoa > Chordata > Mammalia > Artiodactyla > Bovidae > Madoqua > Madoqua kirkii. The sequence goes on from SJYC01140692.1 coordinate 16,965, forward strand.
GCCAGACTAAAAAAAAGAGTATACACTGTTCTATGGTAGCTGTTAACATACAAAACTCTAGAAAATGCAAACTAATCTACAATGATAGGAGGCAGAACAGCAGTTGTCTGGCAAGGTGAGAATGCACAGGGATGGATTACAGAAGGGCACAAGGAAACTTCTGAGTGTGACGAAAATGTCTGCTATCTTGACTGTGATGATGGATTCACAGATATAAGCATATGTTAAAACAGACCAAACTGTATACTGAAATATGTGCAGTTTAGTGTATTTCATTTAAATTTCAATCAGGTTACAAATAAGGATGATGAAAAGCTAAATACAATTGAAATGGGAAAACGTGAGAAATTTAGATATATGAAGGATGATGCTGATATGTGACGTTATAACGTCGAGAAGTTATAACACCTCAATGTACATTCTAAAAAATCAAAGTCGATGTTTATAAAATATCCAATTACAAGTTTGAGAAAACTCACACAAATATAATCTAATTAATTCAGTCACACTCACCAAGAAACAGAAATGTCAGTAACTGAGCTCAAGTTTATCTTCCTACTACTTATGGAGAAAGGGAAGGAGTGTTTATAAAATAAACCATATTAAAAAGGTCACTAAAAGAAATACCTTTATTTTATAACATCATGAGCTTAGATACCTTAGAAGCACTAATGTATACTTTATAAGCTAATTTGCTTACTAAAGCAAATTTTCAAGAGAATTTTTCTCCAACAGTATTCTGATAATCTGTTACAAATTACTGAAAACACTTTAAAGAAATGAAATACATTTCTTAGACTGTACTTTATAAATTTGACTGGTCACTTACTCTAACAGAAATTTCTTTAGTTCCTCCAAGGAATCAGAATAGCTTAGTTATGCACAAACTCTCTCTCCAAAGCCATATAGTGTCCACTCAGATCTCTGGAGGAGCAGCTCAACGGCCTCCATACTTCTGGTGCCCCAAGAGCTTTCTCCAGCAGCCCTGGTTTCAATGAATGCTGTTAACGTGCTCTGCTGTGCTCTGCGGCAGAGTAAATAACAGGAGGCCTGGTTTCAACAACACAAATTCAGCAGTCATTCAATGAGATTCCTTCATGTGCCAAGCCGTGCACCATAACATGCACCATAACGGGGAAATACAACCTAGGGACTCACTCAAAAAAGAGCTTCTTTTACTTTTCCAAGCACCCTCCTCTCCCCATGTTTAAAGTAGATTCTGAATTCTTGAGACTATAATTGCCTAAATTCAAAATACACACAGATGCTGGGATTATGGTCTATTTGTAAGGCTTTCACTATTTAAAAAGACTTCCGTACAAATCTGTCTGCCAACAATTTGCCTTTGCCTGAACATGTTATTTCCAAGCACTAAAATATGGTCATCTTTTTTTAATCTGTGCTTTTGACCTTACATGGTTATGTATTTGCTTGGGTTTGTTCTTTCTGCAACTCCCTTTCTGATTCTTGAATATAAGATTTCCTTGTCAGCATGACAAAGGCATCTCACTAATCTGTGTAATTCACAGGAGTCAAGGACGGTGTCAGCAACTGGTCCTTGAACGCCTCACAGCCTGGGAAGCCTCCCACTTGTGCCCTTTGGTGGGCTCTCCAGCATGCCCGCACACTCACCTGAGGACCCCTAAAGGTGGGTGATGCGCACTTGGGACTCACCCATTAGAATTCTTGGGCAGTGACAAAGAAAAAATATCATTAATTTGTGTACTGCAAAAACCAAAGGTTCCCTTGGTCTCTCTACCAGGTAACTAGACACTACTTTATTCTAGTTATCATTAGTATCTTGGAAAAATAATATTAGAACTTTGAGTAGCACTTGACAAAGTTCTCACATGTACACTTCCTCATTTGATTTTCATACTCCTATTAGATAGGGCCAAGACAGGAGGGAAAATGGTGCTGTTAAAGATGTTTTAGACCCCAGCTCTATTACCATACAAGCTGTATGATCTTAGCAAGTTTCCTAACCTCACGAGCTTTGATCTTCTCACTTGAAACACAGGTGATAACTGTACCTGTGACTCAGAGACTTATTCCCAAGAGCATGACAAGGGATAACAGATGACGTGACTGTGAAGTCCTCACAAGGTGCCTGGCCAAGGCCAAGTGCTCAAGCCTTGTTAGTTGCTATTACCAGATGCCATCACTGCCATCTCACCTGACAGTGGCTCCTATTTGTAAAGTCACAGAGCTCACTGGCAGAACTGGACCTAGAAGCTAGGTTTTCATTCTTTCTCTCTCTAGGTTCCCAGTGATAATTAAAGTTTCTGAAGTCCAGCAAAAATCTGTGGTGCCCTTTTCTTCCCCACAAAGCCCCTGGGGTAGGATAAATGGAATCAAGGAGGGCCAGTCAGCCATGGACAGGCAAGATGACCCTCAGGCAGGCAGTCTCTCTCCCTGCAGCTGACCACAAATACAGAACCCTGTAAGGAATTAATTAGAGCCTGAGGAAAAAGTCCTGGGCTCGCAGCAATGTTGAAGTCTCTTTGATAGCTGTGCTGTAACAGAATAAACGCATCTGGGCGGACTCTCGTTTTGCTTACAACTCTCTAGCTCTCTGATAAAGAGAGTCACTCTGAATAGCAATATACTTATTAAAACTGGCAATGTAACTTGCAAGTGTACATGAATATAATCCATTTTACCCATCATCAAGAATTTTTAAATGACAAGTTCAGAAATAAAAAAGTATTTCTATGAAATTATATAAGGAAAATACAGAGAAACAAACACACATACACGCACACACACAGAGATCATGTTATGATTTTATATGAAGCATTCTGCCCATCTAAACCAGGCCAGAACAAATGCAGATAATCTTCCAAAAGCCTCTGTTATACCAACAAATGTTGAAAGCAAGGAGTTGTATAGAAAGCAAGTGGGATATGCCAGACTTCCTCCCTCTGGACCAAAACAAATACAAACAAAAAAATATTTGCTTGGATGACTGAAAAGCAAAGAAAGGCAATGGAAACTAATTTCCTCTTCAAAAGGGATATGCTTATCGCAAGTGAAAAATAATTATTCTAATCTAATTCTAATCTAATCTAATCTAATTCTTTAGAACATTTTTTAATGTTCTAAAGAATTCTCTGAAATTTGGCCCCTTGCACATTTGCAAATAGGCGATGTTCTACAACTTCAGAACACTTTCTAGAATTGAATACCTGCCCTGGCTAGATAGAGTCAGCTTTCTCTGCTTCACCCACTAGAATATGTATGACTCTGCTAAGTGATATGGAATTTCCTCCCTGCTAGGACAAAAGTACTTTGACACTTTACATTTGGAGCTGACACAGAGCCTGGGATCCATCCACTCTTTCAGAATGAGTTTTGGAAGCTTCATTTTCAAAATTCTGATCTTCCACAAAGTACAATATAACAATGAGCTAGTGTTTTCAGAAGAAAATAACTTGGGAAAAGATAAGAAACTAAAACAACTGATTTCTAACCTGTTCTTTCATTTTAGACATTTACTCAGAAATGTATGTCACGGTCACGTACAAAGGAGCCTACTTCTACTTTCTGAAATGACAGAAAACTGGACCACCCAGTTAACAGGCTACACTTGCCCTAAGGACTTGTTCCAGCAAAGCAGTCAACTTACATGGCACTTTCTTCACTGCAGTTTGAGTTGCCAGCATCCACTGTTGCCTTCTGGCCAATAGCTTCATCTGTAAGGTCCAGCCAGGTCTGATTCTTAAATTTAATTGTTATTCTTTTGGCCCAAAACAGAATGCAGGGAATTCCATCCATGGAGACATTAACTGGGCTATGATGGCTGAACGCATTCCGAGGTTCTTTTCCTAAACGTCTGCTCAGATTGTAGTTGAGAGCCTAATGAACCCAATAAATTAAATTTAAGATATGAATTTATTTCCATAGTACAGAAGGCTTCTTGGAAGCAAAAGAGCCAATTCAAAGCTGGTTACTCTGCTAGTTCCACAGCCCATACTATTGTGGGTGAAAGGAGATGGGTAGACCTAACAAGCTTAAAAATATAGGTATACCTGAAGGTACATGAACCTAGTTCCACAAATTACAATGTAAAATTTTTTAATGTTAAAATTCATACAGTGTGCAATACAAAGAATGAATGTTAATATAACCTATCAATTTTAGGTAAAATTATCAGTTTTAACAAATTTAACAGTTTTAACACTGATTGAAAAGATTAAATTAGTGTTAGATTTAATTAATTTAGCCTTTTATATAAGTGTTAGATCAAATCTATTTTAAAGATTCTAAATATAGGGAAAATTACAAATGGTGTAGGTTATAGATTGAGGAAGTATACGGGAATATCCTCTACTGCTGCTGCTGCTGCTGCTAAGTCGCTTCAGTCTGACTCTGTGCGACCCCATAGATGGCAGCCCACTAGGCTCCTGCTTCCATGGGATTTTCCAGGCAAGAGTGCTGGAGTGGAGTGCCACTGCCGTCTCTAATCCTCTACTTTTGTTCAATTTTTTTCTGTAAACCTAAAACCACACACAAAAATGTCTACTAATATTTCCCAAAAAATCACTAATGGTAGTAATCGTCTCTAAAATAATAAGAACCCAAATAATTCAGAACTTAAATTAATATGTTAAACAAAGAAAACAAGAAGTTTCTAGAAATACAACATAATCCTTCAGACCATTAATATCCAACAGGACATCCTGTGCTATTGGCTATTACATACTGGAAATGTAGCCAGTGCAACTGAGGGGATTAATTTTTAATTTTACTTAATATTACCTAAATTGAATTTAAATTTAAATAGCTGAATTTAATTAAATAGTGGCTAGTGTCTACTGTCCGGGAGAATGCAGTTCCAGGTCATTTAATATACATAATCTAGCAAGATATTCTAATGTTTTTCTACATCTTATGAAACCTTTGCAGATTTCTAGAAAACCCAAGACAATGCACTTTGGTATATCATTCTGGAGGTCACAAAGCAATCTCTATCTGAAAGAGGTGATCACTTAACTGGATCAACTGTCTCATACCAATAACACCAGGTTAAAGATAAGAGAGAAATTAAACAGGCAGCAGCAACCCAAGTTTATCAGTAACCAAAGATAAATCGTTACTATAGTGATCTTATCTGGAAGGCAACAGAAGTAAAACTGAACACTGTAATGAAAATACTATACATGACAACAAGGAAAACTGGTGTTTTTTCAACTATAAGATTACCACAACATTTCCCCACCCAAAGTTCAACCCAGAATGTTAGCTATTAACAGAATTATTACTTATATTTTCACAGTGGCTCTGGCTTGATTGAAATGTGTTTACTTTTTTTTTTTTAATGATTCAGTCTAGTTTCCTAAAATGTCCATACCTGTGTGATTGGTATCACTGTGAAATTCTGCACTGGCTTCGTATCTTCACTATTCTGTCGATCTGTCAAATAAAATGACATGAGTACAAAGGTAAAATGTCACTGGTCTATTAATATAATTGAGTGACAATAATACGCTAAGCACTGTAAAATGTACCAGGCTTGAGACTCTTTTGGCTCATAATTTAGAATATAATATTTAAGAGATTTTTTTCACATCAGAGATTCTAGGTGCAAGTACCAGTGTTCAGGGAAGCCCATCATAGACAGAACCCTTCCTCAACCCCAGAGGGAACCATAAGGGCAGTTACAAATCTTACCACTGTTTACAACCACTTCTTTATTTGAAGATGTTCGAGAGATGAAACTAGAAAAAAACAAAAATAAAAAGATGGTAAGTCAATATATACATTTTAGATTTTATATGAAATTTTAAGAAGGACATTTTGGTTTACTACATCTCAGAGAAGAGGAGGAGAATCACAGCCTGTAAAACTGTCACTTTTGAATAGTGAATTTCTGATTAAAAAGTAATAGTATATATGTTCTTCAAAGGAAATAAGGAAAAGACTGGAAATTTTAAAGAAGAAAAAAACTTTAAAATATCAATCTTAATCTTTATTCATTGAAAAACAGTCTACTTAAAGAATAGTATGCTAAACAAGCAGTATGCT
>SJYC01140694.1:0-45964 GCA_006408675.1 Madoqua kirkii
GATCCCTGGGTTGGGAATACCCCTGGAGGAGAGTGTGGCAGCCCACTCCAGAGTTCTTGCTGCAGAATCCCATGGACAGAGGAGCCTGGCGGGCTACAGTCCATGGGGCCGCAGAGCTGTCTCTTATACACATCTAGATGTGTATAAGAGACAGGTATAGAGAGAAGCCAAAAGGACAAAGGAAATAGAAACCGATATTTTGCTTGTTAGTTTTAAGCAGTGTATACTCCACACAGTTACCATCTCCTACCAGGTAAAACGATTTAACATCTATTCTTTGGGGGACAGGTTATATATTTCTTAGTTTTTAAATTTTGCTTACTCTCTTCTCATAAAAACAGTAAGATAAACTGAAATTAACAGTACTTATGAGTATAAAAGAAATATGAACACTGATTTGAGTCATTTTCTCATATATTTTGGTATGTCATACAAATGTTTTTTGGATACTTTGAACAAATAAATAACTCCTCCCTCTTTTAATAAAGACTATATTTTTATCTCATCTATAAACTCTAGTTCAATGATTTTAGTAACTATCAAATGATCTAATCTAGTATATCTGTTTTGAATTGTTAACAAATGTAGCTGTGCAACAACATAAAAAATTACAGAATCATCTAATTTCACACTTGCACTGATGTTCACAGATGCATTATATTTAAAGATGTGCAGTTACTCACCTTACATTCTTCCTGGCAAGTATCTGGTCCAAAGTTAGTGAAAATCCCATACAAAAAAAAATAAGTGAAAAACTAAACAAAATTTTTCTTCCCATCAAGAAATGAATCTGTTTCTTCAAACCAGGCACATCTGTTAATTCATAAATGCAAAGCAAGCAGAGGCAGTACTTTTTATGCCTTGTGCCTAATACATTCATCCAATAAAAAGAGAGCATTCCCAGGATGTATTATGTGTGGGGAAGGGGGGAAGGAGGAGCCTGATACTGCTGACTTTAGAGTATAGAATGAAACTAATGGCTCTGTTTAGGTTCTTCAACTATTCATCTCAATGAAAAATTATTAAGCTCTTTTTAGAAATTGGCATAGTTTTGGTATTCTTAAGAATCTCATAATACTTTTTAGGAATCATTAAATTCTCCTCAAAAATCTATGAATTATACAAATATCATTTGTATTTTTCAAGTGACTAAGTAAACTCCCTGAGGCTAACCTAATTTTAGATATGTGCCCTAATACACAGTTTCCTATTGAATTCATGACTCTCCATTTGCCGAGAGGCATGGAATGCAATGGTAAAGGGTACTGACTGGAGTCGGATAGCATTGAAGAGCATTCCCACCTCTAGCTCTTGCTAGCTATCTAGTATTATTAGACAAGTTACTTCTCCTCATTTGCAGAGTGGGGACAAAGTACTAGATAGGGCTCTGAATGGCCAAATCTACCTTGAGAAAGAATAATAAAGCTGGTGGGATCACAATTCCTTTACCGTAAGTAAAACAGTACAGTACTGGTATAAAGACAGACATAGAGATCAATAGAACAGAATAGAGACCCCGGAAATAAATACATGCACATCGGGGCAACTGACCAGGGATAGTTACTGTTGGTAACAAGCACGCCAAGAATATACAAAGGGGAAAGGACAGACTCGTCAATAAATGGTGCTCAGAAAACTGGATATCTACAGGCAGAAGAATGCAATTGGACCCTTATCTCACACCATACACAAAAATCAATTCAAAATGGGTTAAAGACTTAAAACCTATAAGAAAGCATAGGGGGAAAGCTTCAAGACATTGGTTTCATCAGTGATTTCATGGATATGCTGCCAAAGTACAGGCAATAAAAGCAAAAATAGACACAGGACTATATCAAATTGAAAGGTTTCTGCACAGCAAAGGAAATAATCAACATAGTGAAAAGGCAACTATAGAATGAGAGAAAATATTTGCAAAACAAACATCTGATATATGGTAATTTCCAAAATATATAAGGAATTCCTACAACTCAATAGCATAAATCAAATAACTCAGTTTTCAAGTGGTCTAACAACTTGAATACATTTTTCTCCGAAAAAGACAAATAGCCAACATGCATAAGAAAAGTGCTCAGTGTCACTAAACATCAGGGAAATCAAAATCAAAATCACAAAGACATCACCTTATACCTATCAGGGTGGCTGTTTATCAAAAAATAAGCATTGTCAAGGATGTGAGAAACTGGAATCAAAGTGTACCACTGGTGGGAATACAAAATGGAGTTGCTATGGAAAATAGCAGTTGCTATGGAAAACAATATGCAGATTGATCTCAAAAACTTTAAAACAAAACTACCACATGATCCAGCAATTGCATTTCTGGATAATTATCCACAAGAATTGAAATCAGGATCTCAAAGAACTATTAGCCTTCTTGTGTCCACTGCAGCACCATTCACTGCAGCCAAGAGGCAGTATCTGTTTACGGATGAATGGATAAACAAAATGTGACACATACATACAATAAAATATTATTTCAGGCTTAAAAAGAGGAAATTCTGCAACATGTGACAATATGGGTGAACCTTGAGGACATCATGCTAAGTGAAATAAGTCAGTCACAAATACTACATGATTCCACTTATATGAGGTATCTAATACAGGCAAACTCATAGAATAAAGAGTGGAATGGTGGCTTCCAGGGGCTAAAGAAGGAGGAAATGGAACTTGCTAATTAATTGGCACAAAATTTCAATTAAGCAAGATTAACAAATTCTACAGATTTTCTGTACAAGACTGTGAAAGTGAAAGTGAAGTTGCTCAGTCGTGTCTGCCTCTTTGAGATCCCATGGACTCTAGCCTGCTAATAATATTGTAAGTGAAAGTCACTCAGTCGTGTCTGCCTCTTTGCAACCCCATGGACTATACAGTCCATGAAATTCTCAAGGCCAGAATACTGGAGTGGGTAGCTTTTCATTCTCCAGGGCATTTTCCCAACCCAGGGATTGAACTCTGGTCTGCTGCATTGCAGGAGGATTCTTTACCAGCTGAGCCACAGGGAAGTCCAAGAATACTGGAGTGGGTAGCCAGCCTATCCCTTCTCCAGCATGATCTTCCCAACTCAGGAATCAAACTGGGGTCTCCTGCATTGCAGGAGGATTTTTTTAACCAACTGAGCTATCAGAGAAGCCTAATACTACTGTAGTACACACTTAAACATTTGTTGAGGGAGTGAATTTCATCTTAAGTGCTTTTATCAGCTGTCAGTCAGTTCATACCCAGGGATTGAACTCTGGTCTGCTGCATTGCAGGAGGATTCTTTACCAGCTGAGCCACAGGGAAGTCCAAGAATACTGGAGTGGGTAGCCAGCCTATCCCTTCTCCAGCATGATCTTCCCAACTCAGGAATCAAACTGGGGTCTCCTGCATTGCAGGAGGATTTTTTTAACCAACTGAGCTATCAGAGAAGCCTAATACTACTGTAGTACACACTTAAACATTTGTTGAGGGAGTGAATTTCATCTTAAGTGCTTTTATCAGTCTGTCAGTCAGTTCAGTCAGTCATGTCCGACTCTTTGGGACTCCATGAACCACAGCACGCCAGCCCTGCCTGTCTACCAACTCCCAGAGTTTACCCAAACTCATGTCCATTGAGTCAGTGATGCCATCTAACCATCTCATCCTCAGTCATCCCCTTCTTCTCCTGCCTTCAATCTTTCCCAGCATCAAGGTCTTTTCAAATGAGTCAGCTCTTAGCATCAGGTGGCCAAAATACTGGAGTTTCAGCTTCAACATCAGTCCTTCCAATGAACACCCAGGACACTATATAATAAAATTTTAAATAAATAAATAAGAGATGAAAGCCTTTTCTTACTTCAATAACTAGAAAAAATAAAGAATATCTATTGTTATTCCTTCTTTGCCAGCCTCCACTCCCACCACCCCTACCTAAAAAGCATAAAACAAACAATAAATTCTTAACAGTTGTTTGTTTATGTGCTAAGTCACTTTAGTCATGTCCAACTCTTTGCAACCCTATGGACTGTAGCCTGCCAGGCTCCTCTGTCCATGAAATTCTCTAGGTAAAAATACTGGAGTGGGTTGTCATTCCCTTCTCCAGGGCATCTTCCCAACCCAAGGATCAAACAGTACAGGTCTCCTGTACTGCAGGAGAATTCTTTACCATCTGAGCCACCTGAAAACAAAAATTAAAACAGCCCAATAAAGAAAATCCTCTAAAATGAAAGTGTCACCATTTTTGACACTTAAGAACCTTGACCTTTTTAATGACAAAGTACTGGTAGCCAAAAGGGCCCATTTTAAGTGGCATTTCAGAGATGATGGATTACAGGAAAGCTGAGGATTTGAACCTGGTGAGATACTCCTTTCCTTGCTGCCCACTGTGCACAATTGGCATCTTTTAATGCAGCTCTAGGGAGCCCTATAGAAAAGGAGGAGATAAAATTACAATACTTGGAGAAGTAGGAAAAAACAGAAATAAGGAAGAAAATTGCTTAAAAAATTATAAAATAAAAAAGGCTTATCTGTGTTCCATCTTATTTCTATTTCTCACTTTTCTTTTCTTCTCTTTTCTTTCACTGCATTCAACTTCTACTCTTCACCTTTCCTTTTACTTTTCTGTCCTTTTCCTGATTCCATGGAATTTCAAGGAGCAAGACAGGTCTGGGCATGAGGATTTGCATCATAGACAGTGCTGTCAAATAGAATTTGGGACACTTCGTTAACTTTGAACTTCAGATTTAAAAAAAAAAAACAACTTTATTCACAAATATGCCCCATGCAATATTTGGGACATTAATATACCAAAAAATTATCTGTTGTTTACCTGAAAACTAAATTCCATTGGATGTCTTCCATTTTTATTTGTTACATCTGGCAATCCTAGTCTTAAGGACTCTTAGCTGTGCTGTGAGTAGCAAAGATCTAATTTCTATTTGATCTATCGAAACAAAATAAGAGCTACATATGTAATTTAAAGTTGTCTAGTAGCCACACTGAAAGAGTTAAAAATAAGCAAGTGAAATTAGTTTAACAATACATTTTATTTAACCTGATACATTTAAAATATTTTTTCACATAGAAAAGTAATTTTTAAAAATTATTAACAAAATCTTTTACTGTCCTTTCCTGCTCTATGCCTGAAATCTGGTGTATAATTTATACTTCTACATATCTCAGTTCAGAATAACCAAGCTTCAAGTGCTCAGTAACCACATGTGGCTAGTGGCCGCTGTATTGGCCTGTGCAAACACAGAACCTCTCCAGCTGCCAGAGCAAGCCCTCATAGCCTCACACAGTAGCAGAAGTAGTACCTGATGGGACTGTTCCTCCTGGTCAGGAGGAGGTGAGAACCCAAGCCATGATGATCCTGTACCATGAGAATAAGGTGAACACTCAGAAACCACAGTAGTAGTCTCTGAGTACTTATTATGTAGCAAACTTTCTTGAAAATATGCTTCAGTTATATATTCAGGCACGCGCACGCACACACACACACATGCAACATTTCTTAATTTAAATCAAGTATCATCTTGATATATTGTATGACACGATGCCTCTAAAATTTTAATGTAGCATTCTGTTGTCAAAATTTTCTCCCACTTGGTGAAGAATATTTAAAGCAGAATAATTAGTAGTTAGTAGGTTTCACACATGCATTTTAAAATAGAAATCACGCTTAAGATGTGATTGTCTGAGAACAGCTTGTGACTCTGGAGGAGAAAATCAGTGATTTAAAAAAATGTTAATATGATAGTGCGCAGGCTGCAAAGCACTGGGGTCTCACCTGTGTGGCGCTGCACCTGCCTGCTCAGACAGCTGAGGGGTCTCTGTCCAAAACTGTGAAGGTCTGAGGTTTTCCCCAACTTGGAAGCTAATGAGTTAGCCTGTTAGGGCTTCATGGGTGCTAGCAAAAGACAAGACTCATGGGTCAGAAACAAAGGACTTTATACTTATTACTCACCAAAGAGCAAGCAGTGTGAGCATCAGTCTGTTTGGCCATAAAGTAATACAGGTGGGTGCAGATGGACACCTGTACACACAGTGTATATCATTTCAGGAGAGAAACTTAAGTTTCCAGGGCTATAAGCCAACCCCCCTCTTTGCTAGAGAGAAAGATACTATTTCTACCTTTCAAGGCTGTTTGTTTTACAAACATCCTAAAGCTATTCCAGAACAAAGAGCAATTAGTGACTTACAAGGTAAACAGAAAATGCAGAGAGGCATGGAAAATATTCCCTCAACATTTTCCATGAGAGAATAGGAAGCTGTTCATTCACACTGCCTTCTTTTCAACTGAAAATACTTGGATTTGCTTCATTTTCTGATTTGCTATATACTATTAAATGAAATGTTACCTACAAATGTGAATATAAAAAACCTATCTTTCATATATGACAGTACAGAATTGAGTTCTCACGGGGGAAAAAATGGATCTATCTAAATTCTAATATTTACCTTAAGGGGCACCTAGCATTTATCAGACTAGAGTCTCTATTCATCCAATGCTCTCAGACTGAAAATCCCATTAGTCAAATGGTCAAATTGATTACAGTGGTCTTTGCAAACTGATTCCAAATCCAAATCCAAGCACCTCCTACAAAGCCTGCATGACCTGGCCCTTGCCGGTCTCTCTCACTCTTCTCCCACCACGCTTACAGCACTCTGCCTGCACTCAGCCTCTCAACATCCTCCGCACGCCAGGCTCTTATGCACCTCAGTGACTCCGCACATACTCTTCCGGCTATGGGGATCACTTCACACCCATCTAATTCTCCCTGTCTTCTGTTCACTCTCATCACAACATACATCACAATTTGTACTGAGACACTTACTTTCTCATTACTTGTTTACAGTGTTTCCGTATCAGAAGGCCTGCTCCATGAGCACAGAGACCATGTCTAATTGCTGGTCTAAGTTGGTGCTAAACAAAATGTAGAGGAAAATGAATAAACCTATCACAAATATTACAAAATTATTTCCCATTTCATGTCACATGGTTTTGACTCCAGGGCTTGAATATTTAGGTAACTGCAGCTAGAAAATAAACTAATTCAAGTATTCCATCAAATTCAGTAGCTTGAAAACGCAAATAGATAAAACCCATGTTACATCAGTTTATTAGCAAAATACAATATAGTATGTATGTACTTTTCCTTGTCAAAGGTATGACTCTGTGATGGTTAAGGTGGGTCAATGTAACTGGGCCGTGAGATGCCTATATACTTGGTTGTGTCTCTCAGGGTGTTTCTGATAGAGATGAACATTTGATTCAGTAGACTGAGCAAAGCAAATTGCCCTTTCCAAGGTGAGTGGTCCTCTTCAAATACACTGAAGGTTCAACTAGAGCAAAAAGGTGGAGTAAGGGAGACTGCATATTCTCTATCTGTCTTACAGCAAGGACATCAGTCCTTTCCTGCTTTCAGACTCAGACTACAACTGGAACTATAATATCGGCTCCCCGGGTCTCTAGTTTGCTGATGACTGCAAATGTAGGGACTTCATAGCCTCTATAAGTGCATGATCCACTCCTATAATAAACCATATATCCATATATGTGCATATATATGTATATATCTCCTATTGGTTTTTTGTGACTCCAGACTAGTACAGACTCTTATCAAGTTCAGAGCCTAACTGCTGCCATAATTTCTACCAATTTTCATCAAATTAATTTGAGTTGATTAAAATCAGGTTAGCAAATGAAATACAAATGCTTTTGATTTAAATTTTAAATGTTTCTTACTTTAGATTCCCCTTTGACTTCATAGAACAAGGATAAAGTGTTAACTTAGTGGCACATTTTTACATTCTTGTTTCTCAAGCTAAACCGAAATAGGAGGCTTGCTGTTTCATAAGTCTTCTCATTTTGCAAACATTGATTGTCATGTGCTAGATGCCACGAATACAGTGTAAAAAGGACCTAATCTTTGCCCCCAAGAAGATCCCAAACAAGTGATATGTGAACACATATTTGCTGGGGTAAACACTTTTGGGATATTTCACCTAGCAAATTAATGACTTTCTCTGAAGGTCCCATCTTCACTCAAAACAATGGCTGATTACATAGGGAAAAAGAGACAGCTATGAAATGGATAAAGAGACAAGAGATGAATCATAACTATCTCTTTTGAAGAGGTGAAGCAACTAGGGAGGAAAAGGCTTCCACTACTCTCAAAAATGCTCTCATCAGGCACCTAAAAGTCCTCACCTCAACAGAGACAGGAGTCAGAGTTTTAATTCAGTAAACTAAAACTCACATTGAGAGTATGTACTATTTGATGTTGCCCTATGGCACCCCGCTCCAGTACTCTTGCCTGGAAAATCCCATGGATGGAGGGCCTGGTGGGCTGTAGTCCATGGGGTCGCTAAGAGTCAGACAGGACTGAGGGACTTCACTTTCATTTTCACTTTCATGCATTGGAGAAGGAAATGGCAACCTACTCCAGTGTTCCTGCCTGGAGAATCCCAGGGACGGAGGGGCCTGGTGGGCTGCCGTCTGTGGGGTCACACAGAGTCGGACGTGACTGAAGTGACTTAGCAGCAGCAGCATACTTTCAGTTCAGTTCAGTCGCTCAGTCGTGTCCGACTCTGTGCAGCCCCATGAACTGCAGCACACCAGGCCTCCCTGTCCATTACCAACTCCCAGAGTTCACTCAAACTCATGTCCATTGAGTTGGTGATGCCACCCAGCCATCTCATCCTCTGTCGTCCCCTTCTCCTCCTGCCCCCCATCCCTCCCAGCATCAGAGTCTTTTCCAATGAGTCAACTCTTCGCATAAGGTGGACAAAGTACTGGAGTTTCAGCTTTAGCATCATTCCTTAGGCTGCCATTTATAAAAAGAGAAAAATGGATTCCTTGGACAAAAATTAATACTTCACAGAGCATTATGTACAACTACTTGGTAAAAACCCAAGATACTGTCTCCTACATAATTAACATAAACCCAGACTTTTTAACTGAAAACCTAAGTAAATTTCAAAATTCACTGGCACATAGTACAAAAATGAACCAGTTATATATGAACTTGTTATAGATTCATTCATTTGGGTTATCTTCATAGTCAGTAACAACTGCCAGAACCAAGATTGAAAAGTAATGTTTTAGATCAGTGGAAAAATTATCACTGTTCTTTGTGTAGCTATAGAAACCCAGAACTTCTCACTTCTTTTCTTCCTCTCTTCTTCTACTCCCTCATTACTTTTTCTCTCTTGTTTTTTCTTTTTTTCCCCAATCTATGGGGAAAATATTTTGCTTTACCTTATTCAAAGTCCTTTAAACAATAAAATGTTAGGAATATAAAATGCTCAAAATTTTACACACTTAACTTTTATAAAAGTTTACATTTTTATATTATAATATTCTTATATTTAAATCACCTAGAAGTAGTCTTGGTGAATCTTCATTTTACTACAGAATGCAAAGGCAAAAGAGTGACCCTGGCCATTCTCCATCACAAAGATCATCTGGTCCCTACTGAACTCAGACAGCAAGATCTGGTTAAGAATCATCTACAGGTTCTTAAACCTCTCCAGAGAATGAGATTCTAAAACTTAACATCCCACTGAGTGAAGAAAATCATCTTTCTTTTCCTAGTGAGAAAAATTATCTTTCATTTCTTATAACTCAAAGGTCCCTGCTGAAATAGAGGCCTATTTTCTTTTGTTTGGTTTTCAGCCAAGTTAGAGAACACCTGGAGAATAACTTTTAATATGCATATTAAAATGATAACTCCCTTCCAGGAATTTTAAAAGGGCATCAAAGAACAGCATTGTCAATTCCCCTTAGATCCTACACAGAGGTTTAACTAAATAACAAGATTTTAAAGATCAACCTTGAGCATTAGCAAGACTACATGGCAATACACTATTCCTTTAGTTCCACAGAATAGATATGATAAGAAATAACAACTACACCAAAAAGTAGCTAGAATGAGAGGATAAGAAATCTCATTAATTCTGGATAAAGGAAAAGTTGGGTTTAGTAATTTAATCAGGAAAAATGAAGCATTCAATATTCTTCATTAGTAGCTATACGGAGTGTGTAAGCATCTGTCTCACTTTTCCTGCTTCTTCTTGCCCACTTAAAGCTGTTATTTTATCTTATCACATTTGATAGCAACTAATGCCTCAATTTTCATAGCTAAAGCACTAGGAATAACTTCTAACCATTCTAAAAGCTCCAATATCAATTGTCAACATTATTAAAACCCTTAGCCATTCTTCCCCAAAAGTTAACTTCTATTTCATACAGTACAAAGAATCAGCATCATTCTTGACTTAAGTCTCCCCATCAACTGATCTAATTTATGAAGATCAATTTTTCTTTCTAGTTGGGGTAGGAGACTCTGAGAGAAGTCAAATAATAATACTCTTCTGCCCCACCTGTGCCTTCTGCTCAGTCATGTCCCATTCTTTGAGACCCCCTGGACTGTAACCTGCTAGGCTCCTCTGTCAATGGAATTTTCCAGGCAAGAATACTGGAGTTGGTTGCCATTTCTTTCTCCAAGGGATCTCCCCACCCAGGGGCTGAACCCATGTTTTGTGTGCCTCCTGCACTGCAGGTGGATTCCTTACCCACTGAGCCATCAGGGAAACCCTGCCCCACCTGAGTGCTAAACTATTAATAAATGAGAAATTAAACAAGAGTTTGGCTTCCCTGGTGGCTCAGTCAGCAAACAATCTGCCTGCAATGCAGGAGACCTGGGTTTGACCCCATGATTTAAACCACCAAAACAAGATATTAGACAAGTAGAGGGTCAGATACCACCTTTATTACTATGAAAGGCTGGATTGGAGGACAAGCTTAGTGAATGAGCAAAATAGATTGTAACTGAACCCCTCCTTGCAGAAGACAGACACGGCAGCCTATGACGGTAGTACTGATTTCTCACATGGAAGAGAGGACTGCCCCAGAAGAAACAGGAGGAAATGTGTGCTCCATGGGCAGATTAGGTCCCAAAAAGGAAAACAGGAAAAGCTGAACATGTCTAAACTGTTTTTTCTAAACTTATCACTTGAAGAGAGATGTCACTTCTCTTCACCTGGCATGGAATGAGTAAATGGCAGAGATATTACACTAATTCTATTGGAGCAAATACTAGAAAAGAGAAAAACGTGTTCTCCTTCCTTCCTCCATGCCCCCAACATTTTTAAAACTACCAAATAGGATCTTTTGTAACAAAGTGTCTACTGGTTTTTACATACCTTTAGTAACCCATGGACATCAGGTTGCAAATTATAATAAGAATACTTTAACCTTAAGAACTATACCCCTTATTTTCTAGCCAGTTTTGCTGATTAGAAAATTATTTCCCATCAATTCTATGCCATATTTACATTCATCAAATTTTTTCCTTAGCTCCTTAAAAATTAAAATTGTGTCTTATAACTAACCTGGAAACCAACAAACATGTTCTGGTTAAGAAAATTAACTTTTTTAAGTCTCAGTTTAAATGGTAAAATAAACAACTTCTACCACATAGGAGTTATTGTGCAGGTTAAAAGAAATTATGCATGTGAAATTCTAAGCCTGGCCCTAAACAGTATTCAGTATGCCTTAGAGACCATCGTGGTGCTGGTGGTGGTAGTGATGATGACGACGTCAATGATTTTGCTCTTTCCAACATGATATAACCCCAAATTATACCACAGCCTCTGATACCTCACCTGTACTATTGCAATAGTCCCCTCCTTGGAAAGCCAAGGCTGTCTTGGCCCTCTGCCGTGCCTTGTCTTAGCTATGCACATCATATTCTATCACTCTTTCACCTGTGGCCTCCAATGGCTTCTCATCACACTCAGAATAAAACCCAGACTCCTTATCTCGGCCTACAGATTGGACACGAGCTGGTCCTGCCCACCACTTGAACTTCACCTTCCTCAGTTTTGTGGCTGGTTCTCTGCCCTTTAGCCAGGAGAGCTTTCTTTTCTTCTGGTTCCTCAAGCTGATTCTTGTTTGAGTACCCTCTTAGAAAATTTAGGGCCCAAGGTCAAAGGAAATTCTGTTTCCTTTCCGGCTCTAAATTACATAAAAAGTTCTTTATTAGGAACTAAAAAATTCAAAGCTCCAAACACAGAAATCAAATCCTTTAAAAACTGTATTCATGGCTATAGTAATCAAAATCTTTGGTTCATAGCACATCCTAACCATTGGTTCATGCTTTATTTATTTGTTTGTTTCTATAATAATATAATAATTAAACCTATTGCATAAAGTAAACACAACCCAACATCCCACTACGATCCCGTCTCTCCACACAATGTCACTATCACCCTGAATACAGGATACAGAAGACCTGAACAGCACTATCAACTATCTGGGGCTAATTAACACTGATAGTACATTCTTCCCCAGCAAATATACTTTCTTTTCAAGTGTACAAGGAGAATTCACTGAGAGTGACTAAATCTTGGCCATAAGGCAACCTTCAACAAATTTTTAAAATAATGCAATCAAAAAGGATATTTTTAGATCATAATGATGGCAACCCACTCCAGTATTCCTGCCTGGAAAATCCCACGGACAGAGGAGCCTGGTGGGCTACAGTCCATGGGGTTGCAGAGTCGGACACGACTGAGCAAGCAAATTAATGAATTAATGACACTAAATTAGACTAAATAACATAAATATTTAGAAGTTATCCAAATATTTGGAAATTAAATAATGCAATTCTAACTAATCCATAGGTGAAAAGGGAAATCAAAAGAGAAATTAGCAAGTGTTTTAAAATGAATTAAAACTAAAATATAACATACCCAAACTCAAGTAATACTTAGAGGGACAGTCATACCACTATATATATTAAAAAAGAACAAAGATCTCAAATCAATAACAGAAGCTTCCCTTTAACTCCAAAACAAGCAGAAAAAAATAAATAAGAAAAGATAAGACCAGAAACCAATGAAAATGAAGACAGAGAAACAACAGAGAATATCAGTGAAAGCAAAAGCTGATTCTTTGAGTAGATCAAGAAGATTACTAAACTTCGAAGTGACCAAGAGAAAAAGAGAGGACTTCCCTGGCAGTCCAGTGCTTAAGACGCCACACTTTCAGTGCACGAGGTGCAGGTTCATCCCTGGTTGGGGAAGTAAGAGCCCACATGCCACGTGGCCAAAAAAACAAAACGAAAAGTATACTTTAAAAAAAACGTAAAAACTTCAAGAAAATTAGAGATACCAAGGGAACATTTCACACAAAGATGGGCACAATCAAAGACAGAAACAGTATGGATTTCACAGGAGCAGAAGATATTAAGAAGGTGAAAGGTGAAGTTGCTCAGTCGTGTCCGACTCTTTGCGACCCCGTGGACTGTGACCTACTAGGCTTCTCCGTCCATGGGATTCTCCAGGCAAGAATACTGGAGTGGATTGCCATTTCCTTCTCCAGGGGATCTTCCCGACCCAGGGATTGAACCCAGGTCTCTCGCATTGGAGGCAGATGCTTTAACCTCTGAGCCACCAGGGGGTGGCAAGAATACACAGAAGATCTATACAAAAAAGATTTTAATAACCCAGATAACCAAAATGGTGTTATCACTCAACTAGAGTCAGATATCCTGGAGCAAAGTCAAGTGAGCCTTAGGAAGCATCACTATGAACAAACCTAGTGGAGGTGATGGAATTCCAGTTGAGTATTTCAAAACCTAAAAGATTATGCTGTGAAAGTGTTGCACTCAGTATACCAGTGAATTTGAGAAACTCAGCAGTGGCCACAGGACTGGAAAAGGTCAGTTTTCATTCCAATTTGAAAGGCAATGCCAAAGAATATTCAGACTACTGCACAATTACACTTATCTCACATGCTAGGGAAGGAAAAGGCAACCCCTCCAGCATCCCTGCCTGGAAAATCCAATGGAGAGAGGAGCCTGGCAGGCTGCAGTTCACAGGGTTGAAAAGAGTTGGGCACGACTGAACAACTAACACACACACATGCACACGCTAGCAATGTAATGCTCAAAATTCTCCAAGCCAGGCTTCAATAGTACATGAACTGAGAACTTCCAGATGTTCAAGCTGGATTTAGAAAAGGCAGAGGAACCAGAGATCAAATTGCCACATTCCTCTGGATCATTGAAAAAGCCAGAAAATTCCAGAAAAAAAATATCTACTTCTGTTTCTTTGACTATGCCAAAGCCTTTGACTGTGTGGATCACAACACACTGGAAAATTCTTCAAGAAATGGGAATACCAGACCATCTTACCTGCCCCTTGAGAAATGTGTATGCAGGTTAAGAAGCAACAGAACTGGACATGGAACAACAGGCTGGTTCCAAATTGGGAAAGGAGTATGTCAAGGTTGTATATTGTCACCTTGCTTATTTAAATTGTATGCAGAGTATATCATGCAAAATGCTGGACTAGATGCAGCACATGCTGGAATCAAGATTTCTGGGAGAAATACCAATAACCTCAGATACGTAGATGATACCACTCTTACGGCAGAAAACAAAGAGAAACCAAAGAGCCTCTTGATGAAAGTGAAAGAGGAGAGTGAAAAAGTTGGCTTAAAACTCAACATTCAAAACCCAAAGATCATGGCACCTGGTCACATTACTTCATGGCAGACAGATGGGGAAACAATGTAAACAGTGAGAGACTTTATTTTCTTGGGCTCCAAAATCACTGCAGATGGTGACTACAGGAAGGAAATTAAAAGAAGCTTGCTCCTTGGAAGAAAGGCTATGACAAACCTAGACAGCATATTAAAAAGCAGAAATATTACTTTCCCGACAAAGGTCTGTCTAGTCAAAGCTGTGATTTTTCCAGTAGTCATGAATGAATGTGAGAGTTGGACCGTAAAGAAAGCTGAGCACTGAAGAACTGATGCTTTTGAACTGTGGTGTTGGAGAAGACTCCTGAGAGTTCCCTGGACAGCAAGGAGATCAAACCAGTCAAACCTAGAGGAAATCAGTTCTGAATATTCATTGGAAGGACTGATGCTGAACCTCAAACTCCAATACTTTGGCCACCCAATGTGACTGACTGACTCACTGGAAAAGATCCTGATGCTGGGAAAGATTGAAGGCAGGAGGAGAAGGGGACGACAGAGGGTGAGATGGTTGGATGGCATCACCAACTTGATGGACATGAGTTTGAACAAGCTCCAGGAGTTGGTGATGGGCAGGGAAGCTTGGCGTGCTGCAATCCATGGGTCACAAAGAGTCAGACATGATTGAGCAACTGAACTGACTGAACAGAGGGTGGCTGTTGTAAAATTAGAAAAGAAAAGAAAAAAAAAGACAAAAAGAAAAATAAAGAGAAAGAAGATGCAGATTACCAATATCAGGAATGGGAGATGAGACATCATTATAAATCTATGAATATTAAAAAGATTATAAAGGAATACTACAAACAACTTTATGCCCATACATCTGACAACTTAGATAACATGGACAAATCCTTTGAAATGTGCACATTACCAAAACTCACTTGAAAAGAGATAACCTATATAGTACCATATAGCATTTTATACTCATTGTTAAAACAACTTCCAACAAGTATATATAACACATATATTCATGCATAATAGAATGTCATAACAACTTTATGAAATAATTTTGAAAACTTAGATGAAATAGACAAACTCTAAGAAATAACTTACCAAACAAATCTGACTCAAGAAGAAATCACGGTTCTCTGATTCATTCTGTAACTAGAGATTTAGTTTAAATTAGATTTAATTTAAAAGATATTTAAGCTGTTTATAACCTTTCCACAAAGAAAGCACCCAGCCCACATGATTTTACAGGATGTTTTACCCAACTTTTAAGGAACAATCTATCCCAACTTTACATGAACACTTCTTGTGACTATCAACTCAGGCTGTAACTTGTCTTTTTTTTTCCTTCAGGTGTATTTTTTTTTAACAAGGTTTTTAATATGGTCAAATTTATCATTCTTATTTAGATATATTTTACTTTCTTAAGTTCATGGAGATAATTAACTTTGTTTTCTATTCAGAATTTTTAAATTTTACTGTTGACATACAGGCCTCAATCTGCCTGGAACTGATTTTTGTTTTTAGTCTGAAATGGTGACTCAGTTTAATCTGGGTAACCACGTTTTGTGCAGCTACATCTGTGTGACAATTCTTCTTTTACACACTGATCTGACATCTAGTTCTGTTACTTAATACCATTCTATATCCTATAGGAGTCTTTTGCTGGACTCTGTATTCTATTCATTAGTCAAGTTATCAACTTCAGTACTAACACTTCTCTATCTTACTTGCATGCATGCTAAGTCGCTTCAGTCATGTCTGACTCTGTGCAACCCTGCAGAATGCAGCCTGCCAGGCTCCTCTGTCTATGTGATTCTCCAGGCAAGAATACTGGAGTGGGTTGCCACGAGGGGATCTTCCAGACCCAAGGATAGAACCCTTGTCTCTTACATATCCTTTATTGTCAGGCAGGTTCTTTGCCTGAGAAGCCCATTAGCCTCACAGAAATTTCTCATATCTGGTAGGGCCAGGTCTTCAGAACTGTTTTGTCCTTTCCTGGCTCTTTACTAGGGCTTCCCACGTGGTTCTGGTGGTAAAGAGCCCTCCTGTCAAAGCAAGTAGACATAAGAGACACAGGTTCTTCCCTGGTTGGGAAGATGCCCTGAAGGATATGGCAACCCACTCCAGTATTCTTGCCTACAGAATCCAACTGTTTTGCCTATTTCTGGCTCTTAACTAGGGCTTCCCACGTGGTGCTGGTGGTAAAGAGCCCTCCCGTCAAAGCAAGTAGACCTAAGAGACACAGGTTCTTCCCTGAGTTGGGAAGACGCCCTGAAGAAAGATATAGCAACCCACTCCAGTATTCTTGCCTACAGAATCCTATGGACAGAGGAGCCTGGCAGGCTACAGTCCATAGGGTCTCAAATAATGGAACACGATTGAATTGACTCAGCAAGAAAAAAAAAAGGCTCTCCAGCATCTCATGGTTCATTGTAATCCTTCCTTTATAATCACTCTCAACTCCCTTGCCCTTCCTTGGGCATATTTACTGTAAATAGACCTCACCTCCAGGCCAACTATCTACTCAGTCCCTATATCAAATGAATCTGAAGAATACACAAAGCCATGCTAACTGATGTAACTTCATTACTGTGGTTTCAAATGGGTCCTCAAAATTCTCTTGTCAACTTATCCTCTCACACTTCTAAATTAGAAGTCAAAATTCAATCCCCAGTGTGATAGCATTAGTAGGTGTGTGTGGGGGCATGTCTTTGGGTGTAGATTAGATATAAAGGTGGAGCCCTCATGAATGGAATTAGAACTCTCATAAGGAGACCCCAATATACCAAATATATCTCAATAAAACTGAGAAAAAAATAAAACAATAAAAAACGAAATATAAATAAAAGTGACCCCAGAGTTGCCTTCAACCTTTGAAGCTATTGCAAAAGAGTCTATGAACTCTAGTGGGCTCCGAGCACACTAGATCTTCCAGCAGCTTGACCTTGGACTTTTCAGTCTTCAGAAATGTAAGAAATAAATTTCTGTTGTTTATAAGCTACTCAGTCTATGGTATTCTGTTATAGCAGCCTGAAAGGACCAAGACACTATAAACATAGGTAATAAGAGTATTTACCTTTTAGCATTATAAGAATTAAATGAGTTAATAAATGTAAGGCACATAAAATGTGAAAGTGAAAGTTGCTCAGTCATGTCTGACTATTTGCCACCCCATAGACTATACAGCCCATGGAATTCTCCAGGCCAGGATACTAAAATAAGTAGCCTTTCCCTTCTCCAGGGGATCTTCCCAACCGAGGGATCGAACCCAGGTCTCCCACATTATAGGTGGATTCTCTACCAGCTGAGCCACAAGGGAAGCCCAACATAATATGTGGCACACAGTAAATACCATTTAATGCTAGCATTGTTATCCTAATGATGATTTCACATCTTACCCCTCTACACAAAACTCTTTTTCCTGCTCTTTCTCTTCACTGATGATCCTGCCTATTTCATTGACATAAGAGTAGTAAAAGAGAAGTTCCACATCTTCCTATCAACAGGTCTTCCAATTTACTTGCAGTTGTACCCCTATACTCTGCCTTCTCTATTACTATACATAAATTGTTACTATTCCTAAGATCAATTCCTCCACTTGAGGACTTCCCTGATGGGTCTAGTGCTTAAGGCTTTCCCACAGCAGGGGGTACAGGTTTGATCCTTGGTTGGGAGCTAAGATCCACATGGTGCAGGAAAAAAAAATTCCTCCACTTAGGCACCCCTCTAGTATACTCAAGGATTTACTCATGCAATTATCCTTCTCTGAATTTTCTATTTTTTTCTTCTTGACTGGAATAATCTTATCAGTATATAAAAATATCATAAAACGTGATGCCTTAAACCCATTCTGACAAACCCTGTCCAGCTGTGGCCCCCTTTCTCTGCACACTATAGAAAAACTCCTTACAAAAACTGTCCATAATTGATGTCTGCCCTTCCTTCTTTCCCAGATTCTCTTGACTCCAATCCAATCAAGCTTACACCTTCATCATTTCATGGGATCCCCTCCTGACAAGGCACCAATAACCTCTACATTGCCAAATCAAAAAGACAATCTCAGTCCTCATCTTACCCTTCCTTAACACTTGCTCCCGTCTACCCTCTTCACTTGGCTGTTGTTAGAGTACAGCATTAGCTACTCCTCAGTCTACTTTGCTTCTCTGTCACACCACTAAGTATCTGTGCGCTCAAGGCTCAGGCCTCCAACCTTTCTCTGTCCTGTATTTGTTGTTGTTTAGTTGCTATGACATGTTCTTTTGGAACTACATGGATGGACTGTAGCCCACCAGGCTCCAATGTGCATGGGTCTTCTCAGGCATGAATGCTGGAGTGGGTTGCCACTTCTTTCTGCAGGGAATCTTTCCCACTCAGGGGTCAAACCCTTGTCTCCGGCATTGCAGGCAGATTCTTTACTGCTGAGCCACCAGGGAAGCCCTTCTCTGTCCTACCTACAGTCGTTTCCTAAATGATCTCACTCAGAGCCAAGGCTTTCAGTGCTATATATTCACTGATGACTCTCTTGAATACCATATCCATGTATCTAACTGACCATCTCACATCCCTACCTGGAAGTCTAACAAGCACCTCAAACTCAGTGTATTCTTAACAGCACCCTTAATATCACCTTCTAAATCTACTCCTTTCCCAGTATTTCCCACACAGTAAATAATACAAATCATTCAACTGCTCAGGATGCAAATCATAATTAACATCTTTCTCACAGCCTACATGTGTGCTTGCATGCTAGGTCTTGTTCAACTTTTTGAGACCCTATGGGCTATAGCCTGTCAGGCTCCTCTGTCCATGGGATTCTCCAGACAAGAATACTGGAGTGGGTTGCCGTGCCCTCCTCCAGGAGATATTCCCAACCCAGGGACCAAACCCACGTCTCTGATGCCTCCCGCATTGGGAGGCTGGTTCTTCACCACTAGCGCGCCCTCACAGCCTATAGTCCTGAGCAAATCTTGTTGGCTACACCATCAAACTGTAAATCTAATCTCACCACTTTCACCTTGGACCGAGACGTGCATTATCTCCCAGCTGAAGTAGGGTAACACTCAACTGGCCTCACAGATTCATCTCTTAGTTTGTTTCTCCTCACAACAGCCAGAGTGAACCCACAAAAACATAAACCCTATCTTGTTACTCCCCTGCTGAAAACTTTTCAAAGGTATCCAATCACAGAAAGAGTAAACAGTCTTTACCATGGTATACAGGCTCGCATGTCCCTGTGCACTCTCAAACCTCACCTATTGCCATACTACTTTTCAAGCACTCAGCTATGCCTTCCCTGATCCTTCAGCTCTTAAAAAGTCCCAGCCTCATTCTATACTTACAGAGGATCCCTCTTCTTAGAACACTTTACCCAAATACCTATTTAGATGGCTGTCTTTCTTTAGCATCTCAGCTCAAATATAATCTCCAGAGACAACTTGTAACACCCTCTACCCAGAGCAGCCACCTGCCTCCCCACATCAATCACTGAACCAGGTCCTTTTCTCCATAGTACTTATCAATATGTAAAAGTATCTTTTTATGCTTAAGTACAGAAGGAGAAGGGGACAACAGAGGATGAGATGGCTGGATGGCATCACCGACTCGATGGACATGAGTCTGAGTGAACTCCGGGAGTTGGTGATGGACAGGGAGGCCTGGCGTGCTGCGGTTCATGGGGTTGCAGAGTCGACACGACTGAGCGACTGAACTGAACTGACACTTATACTTTGTCCTCTCATGCCTAGAATATAAACTTTCTAAGAGCAGAAACCTTAATTATTTTGTTAACTGTTACATCACCAAGTGCCTGGAACAGCAGGCAGGATCTAAGACATTTTTATAAAGAGTTGTGACATGAACCAACATCCCAGAGAGCTTTCTTTTCTTTCTTTCTTATGGTAAGAAGTGGATTTATTTAGAAAGAAACACACTCCACAGAATGTGGGCCATCTCGGAATATGAGAGGCTCCAG
The DNA here is from genome assembly GCA_006408675.1 of Madoqua kirkii. Lineage (NCBI taxonomy): Eukaryota > Metazoa > Chordata > Mammalia > Artiodactyla > Bovidae > Madoqua > Madoqua kirkii. The sequence continues at coordinate 20,433 of SJYC01140694.1, forward strand.
AAAACTTTTATATCTATTTCACTCTCCAGGACAAGCTGAGTTCACTGAAAGAATCAAGGTTCCACAACTAAAACAGCAGCTTTGGGAGTTTGGTCTCTCACTAGAGTGAGCTTTTAAGTACTACGTCACCTTGCCTCACTAAATGTTTTTCAATTTACTATGCTTCTTGTGAGTAGGAGTTCAGGATCTTATGAGGTCTAATTTCCCAAACTACAAGCACAAGGTGCCCAATCCGCCACACGCAGTCGCCCTGGGCCTCTCACTCACGCCTCCGAGTCCGCCCGCGCGCTTGCTCAGAGCGCCTGCGCCGGGCGCCGGGCTCGTGCAAAGGCTTCTGGGATTGGTAGTCGCGGTTCCTTCCGTCCGCGGTATTCGCATAAAAAGAAACAAACCACAGCGAACATTAGATATCCCCGAATCGCACACAAATTAGATAAGACGCAGATTCTGGAAAGTGGTCCAGGCTTGTCGCTTTCTACCGAGGGGCGGCAGCCGGGGTCAGGCGCGGCGCAGACACCCTCAAGGGCCCTCGGCTGGGCGGGGCTTGCTCGCGGGGGCTTGTGGCTCCTTCCTGCGCTTCCTCTCTCTTTCGCTCAGGCCCGTGGCGCCGGCAGGATGGGTGAGTTGTCTCGTCTGCTGGGCTGAGTGGCCTGCACGTGCACCTTGGGGTTTCGGGGACCGGCGGGAAGATAGGAAAGAGAGCGGTGAGGGAGAGCCATGGGAAGGGCCGGTGAGGAGCGCCGCTGCTGCAGCCACATGGCCCGGCGGGAAGGAGCCTGGGCGTCGCGCACCCGGAGTTAAGAGGGAAGCCGGAGCGCCGCAGCTTCCCCCGAGCGATGGCGCGGGGCTTCGTCCCTTTGAGAAAGTGTAGCCGTCGGAGCACTTGTTTCCACGTCTTGGTTGATTCAAGGGGAACTTTGTGGTTTGGCCCGTGGGCCAAGGTGTGATGTCTAGGTGAGGCTGATACTTGAGATAATGTGAAAAAATAAAAAACCGTGGGTGATTTTACTGGGGAATCTAAGGTGATTTGTGATTTTTAGGCAAGTGTCGCGGTCTTCGAACTGCCAGGAAGCTCCGTAGCCACCGACGAGACCAGAAGTGGCATGATAAGCAGTACAAGAAAGCCCATCTGGGCACAGCCCTGAAGGCCAACCCTTTTGGCGGCGCTTCTCACGCCAAGGGAATTGTGCTGGAAAAAGTGTAAGTGAAAGTCCATTGTTGGTTCCTTCATGGTTTTAGTATGGTAACTCGGGATAAATGCACTTAAAGGTTGATGTAACTTCTAGTTTGTTGTGTGTCCACGTTTTTTGAAACGTTAGATAAGCTCGGAACATTTTAAAGCATTTAATACTACTTTAGAAGGAATTGGGGTGACATCGGAGGAGAGAAGGTAACCATAAACCAGGAACATTCTGAGAGCTTAATGTGTGTGTAACTTAAGCAGTTTGCTCCCATCAACTGCTTCATCTTGGCACTTCCCACGTTTCTGCTTGACAAAATATGGAGAGAAGTTACTTGCCTAATGTTATACAGCTAAGATTGAGCCACATGGCTTTGCCACACACTGTTTTTTGACTAGGAAAGGATACCTTTGTGTAGCCCCATCAAATTTAATGATTTGAATCCACTATTTCTAGCTCTAGTTCTTGGTTCATGTTTTATCGCTGTAAAGAGGCCATAAGTTTGCCCTGATGTTAGTCTGATGAATTTAAGACTAAAGAAAAACTTAGCTGTAAGTTAGGGATTTAAGATTATGTTGAAAAGGTAGGAATACTACAGTTTCTAATAAGCTTTATGGTTCATGAAGTAAAATGTGTCCATTTTCAGAAAGCCAGGTCACTCTTACGCTGTTTATGTTGCAGAGGAGTTGAAGCCAAACAGCCAAATTCTGCCATCAGGAAGTGTGTCAGGGTTCAGCTAATCAAGAATGGCAAAAAAATCACTGCTTTTGTACCCAATGATGGTTGCTTGAACTTTATTGAGGTGAGTGTTTTAGTTATTTTCTATTTTTAGGGGAGTTTGCCCCAGTTTATGGGATGGATGGATGTTTTGGGTGATTGCCACTTACACCAGAAGTAAACTGTTGGTTTTTTATTCCAGGAAAATGATGAAGTTCTGGTTGCTGGATTTGGTCGCAAAGGTCATGCTGTTGGTGACATTCCTGGAGTCCGCTTTAAGGTTGTCAAAGTAGCCAATGTCTCTCTTTTGGCTTTATACAAAGGCAAGAAGGAAAGACCAAGATCATAAATTTTGATGAAAGCACGATAGTAATAAACTTTCCTATACCAAAAATATGTTGTGTCCTGTTTTCCTCACCCAAGGAAAACTGTTAATTTCTGGAGTAAATGGGATTCATAAAATTTTTTTCTCCGTGGAATAAACCATATTAGTTAAAAGCTGAAATAAATGTATGGTATGTTGAAAAAACTCAAAAGAGTTGCTAGTAGGAATCGTTTTGAAATCTTGAGAAACATATTCTTGGATCTACCTCTGTAGGGATCCAATATTGTGTATACTATGCTCAGGTTATTCTCTGCTCTTAGTGGTTTAATTTTACCTAAAGGCCATCAACATGTTGTAATTGAGTTTACAGTAGCAAAACTTGGGCATTAACACAATGTAGTAGGTAGGTGTTAATGAAAGTGTATGCCAAGCAAATTAAGGCCGAGGGGAAAAGTAAGGGAGACCAGTTATGGTCTAGGTTTTATGTGTCTTGAGCTTGTCACTAAAGTAGATTTTTGACCTGAGATTTACTTTGAGGCACACTAATGGAAGTGTCTAAGTAGAAATGGTCTAGGTGGCTTACATTTGATAATTGAAGCTTAGATGTTAGTTGGGTACATAGGGATGCCCTGCCCACAGATGCTTTCAAAATTTCCATAGGAAGAAATGATACAATCATACCTAAAACTTAATAGCCTTACAAAATCTGGTCTGAAGAACTGCTTTCAGCAACATCAGATATGAGTTAATTTGCTCACAGATCAAAGTCTAGTGTTAGGTTATGTTTTGGATATTTGGGCTTTCATTGTGGCTCAGCTGGTAAAGAATCAACCTGCAATATTGGAGACCTGGGTTGGGAAGATCCCCTGGAGAAGAGAAAGGCTACCCACTCCAGTTTTCTTGCCTAGAGAAGTCCATGGACTGGTACAGTCCATGGGGTCAGAGTCAGACACAACTGAGCAACTTTCAGGATACTTGGAAAATGGAGATTTTAGGCTTCTATCTTTAGATCAAGAACAGAAAATCGTTATTGTGGCAAAGGAGACCCTGTTGTGTTTTCTGCCTGCTTAGCATCACTGACCTCTCACTTTCTCAAACCTGGATTTCCCATCCATCCTCAGGAAGCACCTGATAGGTTGCCTGCCACTCCTCCCACCGCAAACCACTGATCCCAGATTCACATTTCACATTTGTGCTTACACTTGTCACAACTGTGTGATTGTCTTTCCACAAGGATTCAGTTCAGTTGCTCAGTCCTGTCTGACTCCAACCCCATGGAATGCAGCACGCCAGGCCTACCTGTCCATCACCAACTCTTGGAGCTTATTCAAACTTCCCATCTAACAATCTCATCCTCTCATTCCCTTCTGCCTTCTGTCTTCAGCATTAGGGGTCTTTTCCAATGAGTCAATTCTTCCTATCAGGTGGCCACAAGTATTGGAGTTTCAGCTCCAGCATCAGTCCTTCCAATGAATATTCAAGACCGATTTCCTTACTGATTGGATAGCCCTGCAGTCCAAGGAACACTCAAGAGTCTTCTCCAACACCATAGTTCAAAAACGTCAATTCTTCGGTGCTCAGCTTTCCCTATAGTCCAACTCTCACATCCTTAAAGGTCTATTGGAAAAACTAGCTTTGACTAGACAGACCTTTGTTGCAAAGTAATGTCTGCTTTTTAATATGCTGTGTGAAAGTGAAATGGCTCAGTCATGTCCAACTCTTTGCGACCCCATGGACTATAGCACACTGGACTCCTCTGTCAATGGGATTTTCTGGGCAAAGGTACTGGAGTGGGTTGCCATTTCCTTCTCCAGAGGATCTTCCTGACCCAGGGAAGGAACCCAGGTCTAACTTTTCTTCCAAGGAGCAAGCATCTTTTAATTTCATGGCTGCAGTCACCATCTGCAGTGGTTTTGCAGCCTCCCAAGAAAAAGTCTCTGTTTCCATTGTTTCCCCATGTTTGCCATGAAGTGATGGGACTGGATGCCATGATCTTAGTTTTCTGAATGTTGAGTTTTAAGCCTATGTTTTCACTTTCCTCTTTAACTTTCAAGAGGCTCTTTAGTTCTTTTAAACTTTCTGCCATAAGGGTGGAGTCATTTGCGTGTCTGAGGTTATAGACATTTCTCCCTGGCAGTCTAGATTCCAGCTTGTACTTCAGCATTTCACATGATTGCATATAAGTTAATAAGCAAGGTGACAGTATACAGCCTTGACATACTCCTTTCCTGATTTGGAATCAGTCTGTTGTTCCATGTCCAGCTCTAACTTGCTGTTTGACCTGCATACATATTTCTCAGGAGGCAGGTAAGGTAGTTTGGTATTCCCATCTCTTGAAGAATTTTCCCCAATTTGTGATCCACACAAAGGTTTTGGTATAGTCAATAAAGCAGAAGTAGTTGTTTTTTTGCAACTCTTGCTTTTTTGATGATTCAACAGGATGTTGGCAATTTGATCTCTGGTTCCTCTGCCTTTTCTACATCCAGCTTAAACATCTGGAAGTTCATGGTTCATGTACTGCTGAAGCCTGGCTTGGAGAATTTGAAGAATTACTTTGCTAGGGTGTGAGATGAGTCCAATTGTGCAGCAGTTTGAACATTCTTTGGTATCGCCTTTCTTTGGGATTGGAATGAAAGATGGTAGAGATGGTATTTTTTAATTGAAATTAACATAAGATGTACATGTTAGTTTGATCTGCCTGTAATTCAGGAGACCTGGGTTCCATCCTTGGGTCAGAAGGATCCCCTGGAGAAGGGACTGGCTACCCAGGAACCTGGTGGGCAACGGTCCATGGGGTTGGATACGACTGAGTGACTAACACAGTTCATGATTGCCATTCCAGCTCTTTGTAGTGCCTCCAATTGCAGTCACTGGTTAAAAACCATTCCCCAAAGCTGACCAGATGCTTCTGGATGGGTGTAACTGATCCAAACCAGAAGCCCCTGGGCCTCACTCACCTAGACTAAGGAGGCTGTGGAGGGCTGTGTGGTTTCACCCCGGGGCTCAGTCCTAGGACATAGTAGGAGGTCGTGGCTCTGCCAGCAGGAAGCTCTACTCTAGCAGGTGTGCAGAAATGTGGAGGAGTCAGGGGATGAGGGCCTAGAGGCACCTCCTCCAGCATCTAGCTCACGCAGCCCTGAGAAGTCAGATGAACAATCCTGGATGGAGTTAAGATACCCTTCAATGAAGGCTCGTGCTTGTCTCCTGGGCGCCCCAGGATGCCCTGTCGTGTGACAACTGACCCTTAAATCCACACAGGTGCCTCAGACACAAATGTTTGATCCTGATGTGAGTTCTCTTTGCCTCCTGTGTAGTCCCACCATCCCACCCCTTAGTCCCCTAGCACCTTGTGATCAAAGCCCCTTCATTCTTGGATCCTCTTGAACCTGACTCTCCTGTAAGGAGAGAAATGAGGCACTGACCTTGGGTGCGTATTTTAAACAACCCCAGCAGCTCTTGGCAACTCCATGGACTATACAGTCCATGGAATTCTCCATGCCAGAATACTGGAGTGGGTAGCATTTCCTTTTTTCCAGCAGATCTTCTCGACTCAGGAATCAAACCGGGGTCTCCTGCATTGCAGGTAGATTCTTTACCAGCTGAGCTACCAGGGAAGCCCTTGGGAGAAAAGTTAATTCTAAAATTTGTATGGAAAGGCACTGGACTAGCTAAAACTTCATGGAAAATGAATAAAGATGAAGGAATCAAACTGATTTGAAGACTTTGTAGCTACAGAACTCAAGAGAGTTTGATATTGGAGGAGGGACAGACACAGATCAGTAAACTAGGTCATACAGGTATGACCAACTGATTTTTGAGAGATACAAAAGCACTTTAGTGGCGGACAGATAATATTTTCAGTATATGGGTGGTGGACTTTGATTAGCTAGAAAGTGGACTTAAACCTAAATTTCCCACCTTATACAAAAATTAACTCGAAGTGGATCATATATCTGAATATAAGAAAGCTATAAAAACTTTAGAAGGCAGAATAGTTTCATGACAGATTTAGGTGAAGAGTTGTACAGCATACCAAAAGCACATTCCAGAAGAAGAAAGCATAACTTGGTCTTCATCAGAATTAAAATATTTTGTTCTGTGAAATACCTTGTTAAAAGGATGAAAAGAAACTATAGCTGGGAAAAAAATATTTGCAAATTATATACCCAATGAAAGACTTGTATCCAAAATACATGAAGAACTTGCTAATCTCAAAACAATCCTATTGCAAAATGGGTGAATGAGCAAACACTTGACTGAAGAGGTGACAAGCACACGAAAAGATGATTAGTATCATCTGCCATTAGAAAATGCAAATTAAAAACATGAGATATCAGAAAACAAGTACCAAATGTCTAAAGTAAAAAAATACCAAGGACTGGTGAGCAACTGGATTGTTGGTAGGACTTTGAAATGGTATAAAGTTAACATATAGTTAACTAACTATATCTGCCTAACCCTGGTGGCTCAGAGGTTAAAGCCTCTGCCTCTAATATGGGAGACCTGGGTTTGATCCCTGGGTTGGGAAGATCCCCTGAAGAAGGAAGTGGCAACCCACTCCAGTATTCTTGCCTGGAGAATCCCATGGACAGAGGAGCCTGGTGGGCTACAGTCCATGGGGTCACAAAGAATCGGACACGACTGAGTGACTTAACATATAGTTAAGATCCAGCAATTGTACTCCTGGATAGTTATTACATAGAAATGAAATGTCTGCCCACACAAATCTTGTGCATACATGTTTGTGGCAACTGCATTTGTGATAGCCAAATACTAAATACTAAATGCCCTTCAGTGGGCAAACAAACTGGTTATATCCATAAATAAATGCTACTCAGTCATGAGACATGTCACATGCAACAACTTCTTTGAATCTAGTGGTATGCTAAGTACAAAAAGCCAGTCTCAAAGGGTTACATACGTCTTGTATCATTTCATTTATATAAACTTGAAATGACAAAATCACAGCAATAAAGAAGAGATGGGTGGTTGCCATGGATGAATGATGGGGGTAGAGTCCAACTATACAGGGTGGCAGAAGGGAGTGTGTGTGTGTGTGTGCTGATGGAACAGCTCTGTGTCCTCATTGTGGAGGTGTTCACACAAATCAATACTTGGGATGGAATTTCATAGTCCTCCAAAAGCATATATAAAAATTGATGAAATGCAACTTAAGTTCTGTAGTTAATACTATTGTAATGTCAATTTTACTGGTTTTGAAAATACACCCTTGGTTATCAAATATGCTATTAAGCCGAATTTGGGTGAAGTATACAAACTATTTTTTTGTTGTTGTTGCAACTTCTTGTGATTCTTAGTTACAAATTAAAAGGTTTAAAAATTGTGAATAAGTAATTATTTAACTTTTGTTACCCGTTATATTTGCTTAGCAAACTCAAATCAGAAATTGTTAATGGAAAAAGAATCTGGAGACCATGTAATCCTGTGGTCCCCAAATCCAGGACATCAGCGTCCCTAAGGCATTTGTCAGACTGTACAAATACCTCAGGTCTTCTGGGAAACAACTTTACAGTATTTCTTGGAAAACTTGTCTTACTGACAAGCTGTCAGGCATTCTTTATGAAGCCAAGGGTGCTTTCCTCACTTATGGGGATACCACTGCTGTGTTTCAGCCACCTTATAAGTCAGAAGCCCAAAAAAGATAGCTGATAAGTATTTTTGAAACATTTTGTCCAAGTAATCAGCAAAGCTGAAACCAGAAACAGTCTATCCTTTAAGATGTTCCTATTGGAAATGCACCTCATAGCAAAATGATAGAGACTACCTTACAGGTGGCTACTTAGCAAATTGTGGAATAAATGTATACTGGGTATTTAATAAGAGGTTGTATACCTTATGAAAGGAAGGGGACAGTATGCCACAATTGGTAACTGTGTCATTCTATGTGTGTTTATGTGGAAATGTTGAAACACCAGTTTCAACTGGTAGTCTTCAAAAAAAATTTAAACTGTATTAGGGAAATAATGAAACATAAGTTTTTTTCCTTTTATTTTTTGATAGAGTTGAGAGACATGTTTTTTCATTTTTTGATAGAGTTGAGAGACATACTTTTTTTCCTTTTATTTTTTGATAGAGTTGAGAGACAGTTCTAAATTGACAGCTATGAAAATTTGAATGTGTGTATATGAATTTTCAGTGTTTCATTCAGGTTAATCACGCTGTGGGTAACATTCTTGGATTCTGTTTCAAGGTTGTCAAAGTGGCTAACATTTCTTTATTGGTTTTACATAAAGTTGAGAAAAGAGACTAAGATCATAAATTACCATATTATAATAAAATTCACTAACAGCTACGTGTATAATCTTTATTCAAACCTATAAAATCTGTTTAAATGGATCTTGCAAGTACTAACTCATAATTCTTATGATACTATACTTGAGGGGATAGACTTGGCAGGTTGTACTAAGCATTCTTAGTTTCTAGCACAATTTCTATCCACATTATTTGGTAAAATGGCATTATGTTTATTAGTATGTGAGGAAAAGAAGTGGACTTTTTAAAGCATATTGTCATGGTAATGTCACCACAGGAGTTTTCAAGCAAAGTATTAAAACATCTAACAATTGAATGTTTTTAGCATACATTGTCTCGTGGGGAAAGTAATTTTTACAGTGATCATTTGAAGGAACCTAGTAACACTTCCACTTTTCTGCAGGAGTGACAGATAACCAGTATTTCCAAATAAGCACACGAACAGTTGCCACTTTTCAGACTGTCACTGAAGCCTTCAGCGTGTGGTGTGTGTCTTCAAAAGGAGGAAGCCACACACACACAGCCCTTAGAGCTTGAGCCAGGCTTGAGTGTCCCTGACCTCCCCTGCTTCCCAGAGGACCTGAAGCTTTCAAAGAGCAATTCGGACGCCAAGGAGAGCTCCTCCTGTAGGAGGGAGAGGACAAAACTGTGGCCCCAGATCACTCTTCAGATAGACCCTCCAGTCAGAAGTGTCAGCTTCCTCCACAGATTCCTACCAGCAATCTGCTAACTTGTGGTAATAAATTATCAACACGAATTGTCTGATCTACTCACAGTGTAGGAGTTTTCATTAGCTTAGTTTTCATTAGTTTAGCTTTCTAAACCTCTTTCACTGCAGCTAACTGGCGGCAGAACAATGGGTCATATTACCTAGCTGGGTTAAAAGTGTAGCACATGCTGAGCATACCCATACTTTAGTTGAGTCTAGCTGCTGATGAATATAATGCTTCCATACCTCTTTACCAACCAGCAAATGTTTAAAACTGTACAATAGTGGGCAGAGGGAGCCACGTTCTAAGTAATATTTTCCTATGCCAGTCACAGGCTGAGAACAGTTGAGGGAAGTCTTTTTTTGTTGAAACACATTTTGTCCATTAACACCTGCTTTGGAAACGATGTGAAATAGATGTTTTGTCACATCTTTCTCCCCCCAGCAGCTTTGTGAATTTGTTTATCCAGTTTATGGGAAGATTTGTCATCTCTGGAGAAGGAAATGGCAGCCCACTCCAGGCAACCCAATTCTTACCTGGAAAATCCATGGACAAAGGAGCCTGGCGAGTTATAGTCCATGGGGTTGCAAAGAGTCAGACACGATGAGCAACTGAGCCTGTTGTTTCTATGTAGCCTGACAGCTTCCGGTATTCTGGTTTTGTGTGAGTTTGCAGGTAAATTGGACCACACTGCCTCTCCTTTGGTTCCCAACAGATTCAAGTATTTCCTTAGAATTTCAGTTCCAGTATATACAATAGTTGATTGTGTTCATTCTATATTTTCTTATGTTTATAATTAGGTAGTTTTTTTCCTTGTCACATTACCCTTCTTCTTGCCCATGACATAACATAGGGGTGTGTGTGTGTGTGTGTGTGTGTGTGTAACAGAAGAAAGCAATTGTGAATAAGATTTATTGACCAAGATTCTTGATCTTGGATTAGATTTCAGAGGTCTAGAAATCTCCTGAAGCTGTATGCAGAATTTTCTGATATAAATATGTACATGTGCGTATGCCTGCATATATACGTATACACCCACACATAAATATTTTTCTGAAAAGGAAGTCTATACACTTTTTCAGATTTTTGAAGTGGTTTATTCCCAAGAAACCAACTACTGTTTAAGCTTTATAGCAATTGTTATGTAATTTTCCAGTTTACTCACAGCTGAGAACACTTGTGAGAGGGTTGCCTGTGGTCTGACATGATTTGTGGAATGTCCCCAATATGGGGAGGATCTGTGGATGCAAGACCCAGGCTGCACACCCCGCGACCTGCACATATCATATTAACTCTGATGGCACCAGCTAGTGTAAGCACGGAGCAGTGAGTCATTTTAAGTTAAGGTTACTCAGTGTCACTGCTAAATGCAAATCAGAGAGTATTAGGACTCCCCTGATGTTCCAGTGCTTAAGACTCTGCACTGCCAATTCGGGGGGCCTGGGTTCGATCCCTGGTCAAGTTAACTAAGATCCTACATGCCGTACAGCATGACCAAAAGAAAAAAAAGAAGATCCCCAGGAATAAAAGCAGAGGACCCAAAACCCAAAGGCACTTCAGCACCTAAGACTGACGTAAAACTTGACAGGACAGATCAAATAAAAAATGTGCAGTTAAAAAAAAAATTGACACAACATCTGTGTTTGCTTTAAAATATTTGAGCAAATATAACATTTTTTTAAAGGGTTAAATGAAGCAAATAAGGCAAATCTCGGTTATTGCTAATTCTGATCGATAGGATGTTAAAATTCATTGTAATATCTTCTTTACTTTTGGGTATGGATGAAATTTCCCATAATTTTTTTTTAATCACATATACATCCCAACTGTTTAGTTGCTGCACTCTCTGGTCGTAATACAGCCAGTACAGTAAGCTCTGATAAGGGCAAAATGAAGATGTGGAACCATCACGTGGACAGTACAGAAGTGGGAAGCTAACCCTGGCAGCACTGAGAAACACAGGATACATCAGGAAGAAACAGCTGAGAATCCACGCATAGCAAGGCTAGTTGAGAAGAATGATCAGTTCAGTAATAAAAAGCACAGTAAACTAAAATCATTTTCAAAGTGTTCAGGAAATGGTAAAACACAGACTGCTTTGGGGAATGTAAATTGGTATAAGCTTAGTAGGCTTCCCTACTGCTCAGAAGGTATAGCGTCCGCCTGCAATGTGGGAGACCTGGGTTTGATCCCTGGATCAGGAAGATCCCCTGGAGAAGAAACAGCAACCACTCCAGTATTCTTGCCTGAAAAATTCCAAGGATGGAGGAATTTCTTGCCTGGTAGACTACAGTCCATGGGGTCACAAAGAGTCCGACAAGACTGAGAGACTTCACTTTCAATTTACTGGTAAAACAGAGTAACAAGGTGAATCAAAAACCTTAAGACAGTCCACATTTTTTGATCCCTTCATTCCCTTAGTAACAGTATAACCTAAAGAAACAATATGAGCAGCTATTTCTGCACACATATCTTCCTTACATTTGGAAGCTCTGGAGGGGAGGGGAAGCTTGGGATGCCCTATTGAACACTGTAACCTTAGGAGAGGTCCTGACCACTCAGGAAATAAGCGCTCAATGAATGCAATTTAAATAAACAGTGAGGAATTAGGAACAACCTAAAAGCTCTAAAATTATGTCATATTTTGATATGAAAGAAATGCTAGTAATTTTTTTTTTCAAAGAACATTAAATGACATGGGGAAAACGCTGCACATGAAATGATAAGTGGGAGAAATCTGGATATAAAGCCATATACAGAAGGATCATAATTAAATATGTTTAGTGCAAGAAAATATATCAATATTTTAATTGTAATATCCCTGGGTGATAAACACAAGTATGTTTAAAATTTTCTCCTTCAAATTTTTCTGCAACTTCCAAATTATCCATAAAAACTAAAATCTTTTTTTTTTTCCATGAATGTTTAGTTTTGCATTCTCTGGATACGTAAGTGTCCACTGTAATACAAAAAGAGCCAAGGTCTTCTTCTCGGATCATTTCCAATCCAAGTTCCCACTCTCCACCTCTGAGGTACCCCTCTTACAAGTTTGGTGTGTGTCCTTCTAGACCATTTTAATGTTTTTAGATACACAGACACTATATGTACTACAGAACATGTGTGGTGTTAGTGTATTTTTGATATAGTGTTAAGTTACATGCCTAGTTAGCATCTAGTTTTCGTCTTCTGTTTTAATGCAACAATCCATGGAAATTGCCTATTTTGATACATGGAGATGAATTCACTCTACCTAACTACTGTACACTGTGTGTGTGTGCTAAGTCACTCAGTCATGTTCGACTCTTTAGGACTCTATGGACTGTGGCCTGCCAGGCTCTCCTGCCCGTGGAATTCTCCAGGCAAGGATATTGGAGTGGGTTGCCATGCTCTCCTCCATGGGATATTCCTGATCCAGGATTGAACCTGTGTCGCTTACATCTCCTGTATTGGCAGGTGGGTTCTTTACCCCTAGCGCCACCTGAGAAGCCCCACTGTACACTATCACATTTTATTTAACCATCTCCCTATCAATATGCAGGAAAGGGGGACTTCTTGAATGGCCCAGCAGTTAAGACTTCACCTTCCAATGCAGGGGGTGCGGGTTCAATCCCTGGTCGGGGAGCTAAGATCCCACATGCCTCGTGTCCCCCCACCCAAAAAGGAGTGAATTTGTTTTAAAAAAACAAAAACAAGAAGATAAAACATTCAGGAAAGGGCTTAGGTGGAATCTGCTTTCTGAATCTCTCTGAATCTGCTGAAGGAAAGGACTGCGAAAACCTCATCCCACTCTGCTGCTGGTAACAGGGAAAGAAACCTCGAAGGACAGAGTGGGTAGTAGTTCCCAGGAGCAAAGCAGATCCAGTCCTCAGTGTCTGCACAAAGGAGGCCATGGGAAGCGTCCCCGGGCACAGTGATCACCCACATACACAACCATTCCACAAATACTTACTGAGTACTATGGGCTTTCCTGATGGGCTCAGGTGGTAAAGAACCTGCCTGCAATGCAGGAGACGTGGTTCGATCCCTGGGTTGGGAAGATTCCCCTGGAGTAGGAAATGGCAACCCACTCCAGTACTCTTGCCTGGAGAATCCCCATGGACAGAGGAGCCTGGTGGGCTAGAGTCCATAGAGGCACAAAGAGTGAGACATAAAGTGACTTAGCACGCATGCACCATACCAGGGCGTCTCCAGTGGCTCCGGGAAAGGAATCCCATGACAGTGCAGGAGACGTGGCAGAAGCTGTGGGTTGGCAACATTCCCTGGAGAAGGAAATGGCAACCCACTCCAGTGTTCTTGCCTGGGAAATCCCATCAGGACTAGACAACCACCACCACCATACTAAACCCTGAGGATCTGGCACGCGCATGTAAATACTAATGCACCAAACACTGTAAATATACTGAACTATGATTTTCTGTTAAGCCTGCTTTAATTTCTGCCTCATAGTTCTAACTATGAGATTTCTGGGTATTTGGAAAGCTTTAAAGTAACCCAAGAAATCACCACCTAGCCACAGATTTTATTTATTTTCATGTAAAGTTTATATGAATGTACAAATACATGTGCGTTTCTAGTTTGCGTTAGTAATTTACAAAATGGGACTTGGTGATCTCTAAAATTATTTTTCACCTCTATCTAGAATACAGGGTATTTGCAATAGGGCTCTTTTATCACTAGATGTCGCTATTGACAACACAAACTGCTAAGTTGCTTCAGTTGTGTCTCTGACTCTGTGCGACCGGCAGCCCACCAGGCTCCCCGTCCCTGGGATTCTCCAGGCAAGAACACTGGAGTGGGTTGCCATTTCCTTCTCCAGTGCATGAAAGTGACAACACAAAAGTTAGATTAAAAAAACAAGAGCTTTACAGAACTGCTTTAAAGAACACAATATGAAATTTAAGATTTAAAAATGTGAAAGCACTTTTACAGACAAATCCTATAGAAATCTAAAAGGGACCCTTCAGGAACCTATGTGCATATCAAAGTAGTGCCCATGGCACCATAGCCCAGTGCCACGGGCAAGCTAATAGTTAAGTATTTACTATACCTTCTAAAACAACTTTTAGCAACTTACAGGTCAGCAATATAAGAAGAGAAGCAGAGGTCTTAGAATTAGAAGGGAGCTTATTTGTCCACAAGTTTTCAAATAAAATCTCCAGTCTGCTCCCTGGAGTTACAGCTACATTTACATCAAAACTAGGACACACACACACAAGCACAGATTTTCTAACATCTAGCTGAAATCAAAGTTTCACAAAACAATGATACCCTCACTGCGTGCAACGTACTTTTTCTCCATGTATTCATGAAATAATAGAAAATATATATTAGGCTCTGCCCCCAGGATCCTGGCACAGATCTCCAAAAATTCTTGAAATTTCCCAAGTGGTAAAAGCTTGAAGAGCATCTTTTGTCCCAATATTTGGTCTCTGCCCCAGTTCCTGACACAGAGCTCCTAAATGCCTTGGAATTTCCTAGGTGATAGGAGTGGCTTTGTGCTAATAGTTGACTCTTGGTTGAATAGCTTCAGGAAGGGAGCTTCCTGATTACCAGGAAGACCAAGCCCTAATTAAAAGCTTAGAACTTTCAGCCCCACCCTCCATCATCTGGGAAAGGGAGAAGGGCTAGAAGTGGAGTTAATGATTGATAATGCTTATGTGACGTAGCCTCCGCAAAAATTCCAAAAGTTCATGATTCAAAGAGCTTCCAGGCTGGTGAACACAACTATGTATGGCAAGCGGGTGGTACACCCCAGCTCCATGGGGAGAGGAATTCCTGCACTTGGAATCCTGCTGACCTCATCTGAGCAGCTCTTCATCTGTATCCTTTATCATGTTTTGTTATATAACAAACTGATAAGCACAAGTGTTTCCCTGAGCACTGTGAGACATTACAGCAAATTACTGAAACGCAAGGAGGAAGTCATGGGAACCCTGACTTACAGCTGGCCAGTTATAATAATATCGGTGACAATCTGGGACCTTTAAATGTCTCAAGTGGGGCGGTTTTGTGGGACTGAGCATTTAACCTGGAGGAGCCGTTACTGACCTAAGGCAGACGCTATGAGAACTAAACTGAACTGGAGAACACCTAGCTGGTGTTGCAGACGTGTCTGATGTGTGGAAAACCCACATCTAGTGTCAGATGTACTGTGAGTCTGATAGTGTTGTGACAGCAAAGGAAACAGGGACTGCTTTTCCTTGAGATATTCTGTTTCATAAAAAATAAACCAATAAACTGGTTTTACTTGATCTAATACCCTTCTTTCCATTTAATATGTTAGGAAGCAGAGGCTCTGAGAGATGCAGTGACTTTCCCCCAGTAACACAGTAAGCCAGAACTCAAACTTTTCAGGATACTGGCAGGTTTTGCTTTGAAAGGTGTTAGGCAAAAATCAAAGATCATCCTTGACATATTCCTAGCCCTTTCCTCACTCTTGTATCTTCTAAAGTCTGTGGGCCAGTACCTGCTGGTGAAAAATCAGACAAAGTGTATGTGTGATTAGTCATTTTAAAAATACAAGTTCTTTTTAAAATACAAATGTGATTACTTTAACTGCTCTACTTGAATTCCCTCAGCAGCTCTTTGTGGTTCTCAGGCCAAATACAAATCACCAGTGTGTCAATAAAGGCTCCTCCAGACCTGGCCCCAGTCCTCCTTGCAGGTCTCTCTTTACCACTTCCCCACACATACCTTCAAGGTCTTTCTTCCATTTTTGACCCTGGCTAAATAGTAAGTTTTTCACAACTCTGTCCATATTCTTTTTCTGCAAATCTACCTGATGCTTGCTTTCCACATCTCTGCCACAGTACACGTCCTACCATCCCTGTGTCTTCCTCTTGTTTGTCTTCCCCACTGGACTGGGCATTTGTATGAGCCAAGTCAAGGCCCTCCATTTGCTATCCTGCCACCTAGCCTAGGGCTCAGCATATAAGAGGAACTCAGTAAGTATCTGCCCAAGCG
This sequence comes from Madoqua kirkii, assembly GCA_006408675.1. Lineage (NCBI taxonomy): Eukaryota > Metazoa > Chordata > Mammalia > Artiodactyla > Bovidae > Madoqua > Madoqua kirkii. The sequence continues at coordinate 36,602 of SJYC01140694.1, forward strand.
AATATCTGCATATTCTTACTCTGAAATTTCAATCCCCCTAAAACTCCAACTCACTGGAGTATCAGCTCTCTGAATTTTGTAAAAGCTCGTTTTGACAATGCAGATCTCCATTTCCTAATACACTGAGAGTATTAAGAAAAACTATACCTATCCAGGGAGAAATGGATGCAAAAACCCACTTCTGATTTTTTTTTCCTCTTTACACATTTTGGACGCAGCGTGGTAGTTTCTTTTTCTTTTTTTGTAATCTGTAGCTTGTAGGCTAGTACCTGATAATCAGCACAGCCTCCTGCCCTTCAATGGTTACTCAAACAAAAACCCCACCTACTCGGGTCCCCAGACTGACAGCATGCCCTGGATCACTTACAGGGCAGATAGCAACTCTTCTGCGCATGCCAATTTACAACACAGCCCCCCAAAATTGGCTCAGTCAGTTACTTACTATCCATCAAATCAGAGTGAAAAGGAGACAATTACATGCTTCTAGACTAAGTACAGTGATAGCAAAGGAGGAAGTCCCCAGTAGGGGCTTGTGGGATCAGAAATGGTTTTGTAAAGAGTGAATCACATGGAGCAGGTTGAGAATCGGGTAGAAATATGGAGAAGGAAGCACTTCCAGGTGGGAACCAGCATAAGCAATGGTCAGATAGGCTATGGGCAGAGGAGGTGTGCCTGAACACCTGCCTGGGAAGGAGTCAGGCCAGAACTGAAGTGGGAGGGAGCAGGTATGATGCCTTAATAGGTTGATTATCCCCTCTTCACATGACTCCACAAGGCACTGTGTTGGTTACAAAGCACATTAGACATACTTACTATTTTGATCTCTGTGCCCTTTTTAGGTGAGTGGGGTTGATACTATGGACTTTAAAAAAGAAGTGGTAACAGACTAAAAGAAATTAAGAAAATTAGCTCAAGCAGTGCAGCTAGTAGCGAACCAACCGCACCATTCAGCTCTCTAGAATTCTCCCAGTTTCACAGACCCAAGAGTTGGGTGGGCCTCACAAGTCGCATAGCTGAACTTCCTCATGGTGCAGATGAAGAATGTGAGGATCAGAGAGGTGATAGGGGTTTACTAAGATCACACAGAAGTGGAGTTTAGGAGACTGGCTTGCAGCAGCTGTAACCGGTCTTGTTGCTGACTGAAGGAGCTCTGCCTTCATATTAGCTGGACAGGAAGCCCTTAGGGAAAAAATTCTCATATTACAGAGGAAGAACTGTTACTTTGACAAAACATTTTTCTAATTTTATGACTGTTGGGATAACAATCTGTTATTTTACTGCATTCTTCTAAAAAAGGAAATTTTTATCAACCAAAAATTAAAAGTTTAAGTGAAAAAAATTCTGAAAAGAAATAGAACTGCTTGAGAAGGACCTAACTGAGGAGGGTGGTCTCCACAACCTTAGAGGAGCTCTTCAGAACTTTTTTCTGCCAGTGATGAATTTTCAGATCTTTATCAATCAGAGAAAAAACATTTTAAATTAAAAAGAAACTACACACTGCTCCCGAGTGACAGACTACTATCACCTCAGAATCTGTTCACAAAGGACAACTAATATTTCCAGATGAGTACATCATCCACGACACATTATTACATTTTTTTTTTTAATCCCAGAAATGACATGGCTTGAGAAATGACTTGCTAAGAAATCTGTGTTTACATTAGGGAGAGTGAGGAGGAAAAATCCCTTGCAGAAGTTGAAAAGATGTTAAGTGGTAAATACAAAATGCCCAGCAAGCATGTAAGCAGGCTCTCATACCAGCATGAATATGTGCAGCTCAGCATTTTAAAATTTACTTTTAGCTTTTCCAGCAATTTGAATTAACCCCTTCTCTACTTCTGCGCCCTGCCTGACAGTGCAGCGCTTAACCTAGAGAACAACGGGGATGGCAGGGCCTTCTGTGATTCGCCAGCAGATAATCCCGTCATGCTAACTGCTCCCTGCAAGTGGGCTGCCTTTCCAGGTGCCTCCTAGACGCCTTGCTAGCCACTCTCTCTTGAGTGAGACCTGGACAGCGTTACAAAGTAAGTCTAGCTTGAAGTCCAGTTATGTGCACAGAACTGGAAAAGGCCTATTGGGAGACCAAAACAATGTAAATAAATGCAGCTCAAAAGTTACATCCAGAGCAGAACTTCTTCAGGAGCAGGTACCTCAGAATCAGCCGGAGGGGCAGTTCCAGCGGGTGGCCGGTGCCCGTAGTTGAGAAAGATCCTCAAATGACTCTAAAGTGCATCCCTCACTGACAGGCACTAATCTAGTTGCTCTAAGAGGTGATTCTGTTTTTCTCTTGGTTTAAGACCTTAGCAAGTTAAAATGAAAAACAAAACAGCAACCCCAAACCAAACTTTCCATGGTTCATCTTAATACTTTACTGTTAAACTCACTGACAGACTAGTGGATGACAATCAATTGAAAGAAGGGCGGCCACTTAGTGAATATCTGCTTAATACTTTCCCATGCCTTCTCACACACTAAGGCGCTCATGCGTTTCTCACAGCGACCTGGTGAGGTGTCTTGTTATTCTCAAATCAAAGAGAAAGAGAACGAGCCTCAGAGACCTGAGAGAAGAACCTGGAAGTGCCCTGATGACGTCATTGTTTCTGTTACCAAGCTAGAGCCCTTTTTTGCTATTTTAGTAATTTGTGTCTTTGCCATGTTTCTTCTAAACATAGAGCAGATCAGTTGTGCAGACATTTACTTCCAAGAGGAAAAAAATCCATGTCAGAATCTCGGTGAGCTGAAATTGGCCCCATTAAAACCAGGGCCAGCCGCATAAATTCTCAGTGTTCTTCTAAGCTTTTTCGCTCAATAGAAGAATCTGAAGAACAAGACAAAAGCCAAGAAAATGAAAGGTTAACTGAGCAGTGAAGACTTGTTTCAAGAATATCAATTCTAAAATAAAACCACTCTGCTCTGTGGTTGGGTGAGTGTTACTACAGGAAAGCCAAGAGCTTCCTAAACGAGTGGACGCTGGTTGGCTGGAAAACTAAACAGACAAGTCAGTGTCCAGTCAGAGATGAAAGCAGACTTAATAAATGCTGGGGCCAGCAGCGAGGACACAGCCAAATGCAAAAGAGACCCAGGATCCCTGCAACAGGAAACGGAGCGCAGGCTTCTCTTTTTACCTTGTCCACTGACACCGCCCTCCTCTTGAGAGGCTGCTGTGGCATAACTCAGAGGAAGACTCAGCCCGACAGCTGGCCCTACCAGGCTCAGCCACGACGTGATGTAGTTGACATTCCTGGGAAGTAAGTGAAACACAGAAAACTGTTTCCATTGTGGTTGTTTGAGTAGTAGAAAATCATTTACCAACAGTCAGAGAAATGAGGCTTTCTTTAGAGATGTGTGCTGGTCACTTGGAATCTCAGCACTTCCAAATGCCAATCCATTACTTGACAGGGACTTGGGGGCCAAAGAGGCTAAGGAGCCCTCACTAAAGCAGCTTAAGGGAGGGAGGGTCAAGGCACTGATGCTCCTGACTTTCCTCAATGATTCCAGATTGACCCAGCTGACAGCATTAGCTAGAGTAGCAGAGTGCGGTGGTGAAGAGTGTGGCTTGGAGGCAAGAGTGCCTGGGTTCACACCCCAGGTTCCACCACTCAACAAGGTACGGACCTTGGTTATTTAGGCCCTCTGTGCATTAGCCTCCTCTTCTGTAAACCAGGTAAAATAATAGTACTTAGCTCACAGGGGTGTTATAGAAATCCAGTGCATTAATATATCTGAAATACTTAGAACAATGCCTAGAACACGGTAAAAAAAAAATCAATAAATGTTAGCCATTATTATTATTACAAAGAATATTTCTCTTTTAGTTTAGCTTTTAGAATCAGATAAAAAGATTTACACTTTTAAAATAAGACTAAAGCCAATGTATCTTGATGGTATTTCTTACCTATTGATTTTTTGAGAATTCTTTAACACAGGAGTCATGAATTCACTCGTCTTGCAGGGATGAAGTACAAAAAAGGGTTGTCCAAGTATCGGATGTTCCTGGAAGAATCAGAGTTGGCCCAGGATTGCTGGCATGAATTACTTGGAAAAAGTTAAAATCCATACTCAGGTCTACTCCTTTAAGATAAAAGTTTGTTTTAACTTTCAAATTATTAAAAAATAAATTTCAAATTATTAAATTAAGATAGAGATTGATTCGTATTTTAAAATATAATTCATAATGCAAACATGAGAAAAAGGTTGGTGAGAAGAAATTATTTACTGATTGAGGACGGCACTCAATACAAACTGCAGATACATTTTATCTTGTTGTTTAGCTGGGGTTTCCTTTGGCCTATAATTACTCTTGCTTTAACTCAAGTCCGACCATCTGAACAATGCATTTCATTCACCTGTTTGTTAATGGTTCCGTTCAGTTCAGTCGCTCAGTCGTGTCCGACTCTTTGTGACCCCATGGACTGCAGCATGCCAGGCCTCCCTGTCCATCCCCAACTCCCAGAGTTCACTCAGACTCATGTCCATTGAGCCAGTGATGCCATCCAGCCATCTCATCCTCTGTCGTCCCCTTCTCCTCCCACCTTCAATCTTTCCCAGCATCAGGGTCTTTTCAAATGAGTCAGCTCTTTGCATCAGGCGGCCAAAGTATTGGAGCTTCAGCTTCAGCAACAGTCAGTGGTAAGGGAAGCAAAATCACTCGCATATTTCCGTTCTTTTTCTAAATGAGTATTTTGATTGCACTGAGTCTTCACTGCTGCACACAGGCTTTCTCCAGTTGCGGCAAGTGGGGGCTACTCCTCATCTCAGTGTGCAGGCTTGTCACTGCAGGCTTCTCTCGTGGAACACAGTCTTGAGAGCTCGCAGGCTTCAGTAGTTGTGGCACACAGGCTTAGCTGCCCCACAACATGTAGAATCTTCCTGTACTAGAGATCAAACCCATATCCTCTGAATTGCCAGGCATATTCTTAACCATGGGGCCACCAGGGAAGTCCTTATACATTTTCTTACATAAAGTTTGTCAACATGTTAATTCTTTCAGGCCTAACTGCATCTAGGTGCATGGCCAGTGAGTAGACAAGGTAGAGGATAGGGTGGAAGAGAGGAATGACTGGCACTATTTAAATTGTAGGCTTCCCTGGTGGCTCAGATGGTAAAGAATCTGCCTGCAATGCAGGAGACCTAAGTTCGATCTCTGGGTTGGGAAGATCCTCTGGAGAAAGGAATGGCAACCCACTCCAGTATTCTTGCCTAGGAAACCCCATGGACAAAGGAGCCTAGTGGGCTACGACCCATGGGGTCGCAAAGAGTCGGACACAACGGAACAACTAACACTTTCATTTAAATTGTACTGCTCGTCTGTCTCTCTCTTTCCCTTAGTTTCTCTGCTTATCTATGTCTCTCCTTTTGTCTCTCCCAAGCTTATGGAGCTGTTTCTACGAGTTCCAAGTCCACAAGACAGAATTCCACTGCCTTTATAAGAATGATTGGATATAAGATACAGGTCGCACTGCTAGCAGACCAGGGATGTAGACATCATTTGGTAAGCAATAGGGATCCTGAGATGGTTGCTATGTGGTGAGTGATCTATGCATAAATTCGACCAACTTGAAAACAGTTTTTGTTGATAAATTTATCAGTTGCTTTCATTGTGCATTAGCCATTATGCCAGAGACCACAAACTCCATACTGTTATGATCTGAATGTTTGGTTCCCACAAATTCATATGTTGAAACCCTAATGTGCAATGGTAGGAGGAGGTCGGGCCTTTGGGAAGTGCTTAGGTCATGAAAGAGAGGGTCAAGAGTCCTCAAGATGAGATGAATTCCCTTATAAAAGAGGTTTCAGAGGTCTAGCCTGTCCTCTTCTGCCATGTAAGCACACAGTGAGCAATCTGCAAGCTGGAAAAGGGCCTGATGATGGAGGGCTGGAGATCTCAACCTGGTCTCAGGTTGAGACCAGCCTCAAGAATTGTTGTATATCAACTACCCGATGTGTGATATTTTGCTATAGCAGCCCAAACAGACTAAGACAACCACCTATGAAGACCAGGCAGGCGACCTGAAGGGGAAAGGCAGTTAAATGCACCAGCAGGTGACAAGGGCCACGTGGACCTGGAGAGTGCGCCCGGCCAAGCTTGTGCTTGCTACTCCGCTCTGGCCAGCTGTGCCAGGTGGAACGCACGCTTGCTGTGCCAGGTCTTCCGACTTGTCAAAATAACCTAGACATCCAGATTTTTATGTAAAACCTCCTAAATTTAAATATTGGCACCATTTGTTAAAAATATGGTGCAGGCCAAATAAAACAAGTCTGTGGGCTGGATTTGGACTGAGGGCTGCCTGGCTTCTTCCCCCAGCTGCTTCTTTCCTCAGCCAATCCGAGGAAAAGTTGAACTCAGAGCTGTCCATGGGAAGAATTATATCTTATATCCTCCACTATGTCTGTGCACAAGTGAACACACCTATCCACAATAAATAGGAGGTACGTGTATAGGTGACCTTGGGTATGGAGAGATGAGTGTGGGTGTGTGGCACGGCTGAGTTATTCATTGTGAGTAGGCTGGAGTATGAGTATGGCTCCCTAAAGGGGCCACCTCCAGATATCTCTGGAGGTGATATCTGGCCCGGGGTCCTGATTTGCACACAGAGCTCAAGCCCCCACTCTCCTGCTCTCTCCTACCCCTCATTCCTGTTTCTAACCTGACACGGTACCACAGCCCAGATATGTTATGCTTATCACCAAGTCCTCATGTCCAATTTGATTCTGACTCCCCTTACTGGCCTTAAACTAATATTTATTAATTCATCACATATCTAGTGATCATCTCTTACATACCTGCCAGGAATAGTTCTGGACCTATCAATAGTTACAGAGATCACTCTAAGATAAACCAAGTCCCTGACCCCATGGACCTTATGTTCCAGTGCAGGAGATAGCCAGTAAACACACAGAACAAATAAGTAAATAGGATAATCTAGATAAGAATATATGCTATGAATAAAACAAAGCAAGGCAATACAACTTTGGTGGTGATAATTCAGATTTGGTGAAAGGGAAGGCCTTACTAAGGGAGGTGATCTTTAAACAGAGATCAAGATGGCAAGAAAAATCCAACTGTGCAGAAAAACTGGACAAATGCGGAGACCATAAAGGGACATGAGTACAGGAAATGTGCAGAGGAAATGCAAAAGAATTTTAGAATTATTCTGAACTAAAAATAATTGCCGTTTATAGAGCTGGGATTTAAAAGGCTAAATTTAGTCTAAATTCTTCTTGAATTACTTGTATAGTAACCAATGGAAGAAATGAAGAGCTGTAACCAAATCTGTGAAGATGCGTTTACCTTCTTTAATAAAATGAAACCTAGACCTCCACGACAGCGCTGCATGGAACACTCATAAAGCAGAGAGTCATCTTGATCCTGCAGTCTCCACCACTCCAGGATGCATTCCCCACTTGGCAGCCCTTGATTATCATGGCCACTCCACAAGGAAACTCTCCAACTCTAAACACTTGAGCCCAAGCTTCACGTAGCTGAGGCACAATGGACTAATGACAGTAGAGTCAAACAAGACTCTACTGCAAGCCTGGGAATACCGAAAGGGTAACAAACACACAGAACAACGGGCTCTAAGAGATCCAGAGTGTCCTAATACGGGGCTCTCAGGCCCGTTTGAGGGCTTCCCTTGTGGCTCAGCTGGTAAAGAATCTGCCTGCAATGTGGGAGACCTGGGTTTGATCCCTGGGTTGGGAAGATCCCCTGGAGAAGGAATAGGCTACCCACTCCAGTAATCTGACCTGGAGAATTCCACAGACTATATAGTCCACGGGGTCGCAAAGAGTCAGACACGACTGAATGGCTTTCACTTTCACAGGCCCACTTGAAGCATGGGGACACTGGGAAGAGATCTTGGCTGGGCTCTCCCTTTCTGGCCTGCATGGTGGATGGAAGCACTCACAATTACTATGCAAGAGTGTCCTCCAAAAATCTTAACCATTCATGGTTCAGTCTCCTTGAGGAGCTGGACACTCTCATGAATCATGGCTTCATCACATAGACAAGACCTTGCCTCTCCCTTATAATAGGTCTGTGGCCTAACCTTTATAAGATCTCTAAAAAATAACCATATCAGTGTATAAGACATCTCCAAGAGATACAGAAACAGTTAAAGTTCAGAGGGTCATTTTCTAAGCAGATGTTGGCCTGTGTCACCTTGCAGCTCTGCTCATCAGATGCTGCTTAGTAAAGACCTGGACTTGAATCACATCTATTGCTCATTCCATATAGCAAGTAGATAAGAGCAGGCTTGGGATCTGTAGTTTAAAATTGAGCTAAGGCAAACCACTTAATCATTTCAAATCTCTGTTTCCTTATCTGATAACTGGGACTAATGACAGCATATACCTCATAGATTGTTTGTGATCCTTCAATGAAAAAATGCCAGAAAACCATTCAAAATAGTGCCTAACATAAAATAAGCACTTAGTTGGCTATTACTACTCAATTTATTGATATTTAAATAGATAAGAATAACAAAACCTAGACATCCATAATATGACTCAAGCATGTTTTTATAATACCCTACCACAAAGTCCAATTTCAATATCTAAAAATAAAAAGCTCCTATGTAGTTACACAGCATAGTTTAAACATCACTGACTAGTATCTAAATGTTTAGAAACATATGATAACTAATTATAACCAAGGATAGGAAAAGTCCAAATTAGTAAAGAGTCTATGTATATATAGCAGTTAGAAGTATCAATATATTGATGTGTTAGTTGCTCAGGTGTGTCCAACTCTTTGCGACCCCATGGACTGCAGCCTGCCAGTCTCCTCTGTCCGTAGAATTCTCTAGGCAAGAATACATCAGTGGGTTGCCATTCCCTTCTCCAGGGGATCTTCCTGACCCAGTGATCGAACCCAGGTCTCCTGAATTATAGGCAGATTCTTCACAATCTGAGCCACCAGGGAAGCCCAGTGGTATATACAGTCACTAGAATTATCAATATATTGATAGGAAAAATTAATGGAAAATAATTTAAATAAATTTAAGTTAAAACAATAGCTCAGGCACATCAAAAACACTTCAGTAATCTACAACATTTTAATATTCATTTTTCCTCACATAAAAACAGTTACATTAGTATTTAAGGTTATATGCTGATAAAACGCATAGTAATGCTTGTGCAAAACACCTTTTTAAATAATAGAGACTTTCCTGCTTTGCTGCTTCCTGGTAGCAGAGATGGTAAAGAATCTGGCTGCAATGTAGGAGACCTGAGTTTGATCCCTGGGTGGAGAAGATCCCCCAGAGAAGAGAATGGCTACCCACCCCAGTATTATTGCCTGGAGAATTCCATGGACAGAGGAGCCCGGTGGGCTACAGTCTCTGGGGTAGCAAAGAGTTGGAC